>CM076582.1:467147013-467453376 GCA_034641835.2 Pinus albicaulis
AAAACTTTTGATGTAAATATTATACAGCATAAAATTCCGCTGAAGGAGGATGCAAAGCCATACAAACAGAAGTTCAGGCAAATAAATCCTTTGCTTCTTCCTTCTATTGAAAAAGAAATCAAGAAGCTGTTGAAAGCCAAGATAATCGTACCACTAAGGTACTCAGAATGGATAGCGAACCTTGTTCCTGTTAGGAAGAAGAATGGAGAAATAAGGCTGTGTGTGGACTTCAGAAATTTGAATAGAGCATATCTCAAAGACAATTACCCACTGCCTAAAATGGATCATATACTGCAGAAAGTGGTGGGGGCATCCAGAATGTCAATGATGGATGGATTTTCGGGCTACAATCAGGTAGCTGTTTTCCCAGAAGACCAGAAGAAGACTGCGTTCACCATGCCATGGGGAACCTTTATGTATGCAAGGATGCCATTTGGACTGATTAATGCAGGTGCTACTTTTCAAAGGGCAATGGACATAGCCTTTATTGGAGAACAGGACAAGTTCTTGGTGGTATATCTTGATGATATCACGGTATTCTCAAAGAGTGATGACAAGCATATTGTACATCTGAGAAGAACTTTCGAAAAATGCAGAAGGTACGGCCTTTCTCTGAATCCCCAAAAATCCTTGTTTGCATTAGACGAAGGAAAACTCTTAGGACATATCGTGACTAAGGATGGTGTAAAAATTGATCCTAAGAGAGTTGAAGTGATAAGCAGCATTCCTTTGCCAAGAAATAAGAAATAAGTACAGGTGTTTTTGGGGCGAATAAATTTTTTGAGAAGATTTATCCCTAACTATGCAGAGATAGTTAGGCACATTACCAATATGCTGAAAAAGGAAAATGAAGTAAAATGGTCTCAGGAGTCTAGAGACGCATTCACAAGGATAAAACAGGCATTTGCTGAAGCTCCTGTATTGGCAGGACCAGATTATAGTAAGCCATTTATGGTATTCTCATTTGCTTCACCTCATACCATTGCTGGAGTATTATTACAGAAAAATGGAGAGGGATATGAACAGCCAATAGCATTCTTCAGTCAGGTGCTATACGATGCTGAATTAAAGTATAATATACTGGATAAGCAGGCATACGCCCTGGTAAAGTCCCTTAAAGCTTTCAGAGTTTATATTTTGCAATCTCATATTACTGCTTATGTTCCTACAGCAGCTGTAAAAGACATTCTAGTACAAGGGGATACTGAAGGCAGGAGGGGAAGATGGATTGCAAAAATTCAGGAGTATGATATGGATATAAGGCCTACCAAACTGATCAAAGGACAGGGACTTGCCAAGATGTTATCTGAATCAAATCATCAAGCTTTGGGAATTAATCTGTCGGTGATAGCAAATGAAGAATCAGAAAAAGAAGAAGAGCAACATGGACTAGAGAGGGCTACACAAAAGATACATGTGAAATATATGACTAGTCCTTGGTATAAGCAAATAGTTGAATATCTGTTAACACTCAACTGCCCTCCAGGATGTGACAAGGCTAAATACAGAGCTGTAAGGATGAAATCTCAGAAATATGCAGTTGCTAATGGACAGCTCTACTGGAGAGACCCTCTAGGCATATTACTTTTATGCCTTACCGAAAATGAAGTGCAAAATGTAATGATGGAATCTCATGAGGGGATATGTGGAGGACATTACAGCTGGAGGCAACAACCCATAAAATCCTGAAGGCCGGTTTTTACTGGCCAAAATTGTATTCAGATACTTTTGCCTGGGTCAGATCGTGTGACAAATGCCAAAGGTTTGCGGAAAGACAGAAATTAGCGGCATTGCCCTTGATCCCTATTCATGTAAATGAACCATTTCAGAAATGGGGATTAGATTTCATAGGAGAGATACATCCCCCATCAAGTGGCCAGCATAAATGGATATTGACAACCACAGACTATTTTACGAAATGGGTGGAAGCCATACCTACCAGAAATGCAACGGATGCTGTGATAATGAACTTCATAGAAGATAATATCATATTCAGGTTTGGCTGTCCGGCGAGAATTGTAACCGACAATGCACAGGCTTTCAAGTCTGCCAGGTTCGTAAAATTCTGCCAAAGGTACAATATCATCCTTACTCATTCAACAGCATATTATCCACATGGAAACGGTCTGGCAGAGTCATCCAATAAAACCCTGGTAAGAGCCCTGAAGAAGACAATAGCTGAAAATCAGAAGAACTGGGATTCTAAATTAAAGTTTGCCTTATGGGCAAATAGGATAACCAGCAAAAGAGCCACCGGAAAGTCACCTTATGAGCTGGTGTATGGGCGGGCTGCAGTGTTTCCTTTGCAATTAGCATTGCCAGTAGCACGTTTCATGCAAGAGAACCAAGAAGAACCAGATAACATGATCCGAAGAATTAATCAGCTGGTAGAATTGGAGGAGACAAGGAACCAGGTAGATGAGAGACTAATAGAATACCAAGAAAAAATGAAGAATGTCTTCGATCAGCACGCGAAGGATAGAAATTTTCAAGTTGGAGACCTGGTTCTTAGATGGGATGTTCGTAGAGCAGAAAAGGGCAAACATGCTAAATTTGATCCATTATGGTTTGGGCCATTCAAAATAGTGGAGCTGGGGAGAAACAACACCTTTACTTTAGAAAATCTACAGGGTGATTTTTTGGATGCGCCCGTGAATGGCCAGTTCCTCAAGCCTTATTTTCAATTCTGATCTCGGCTAGGAATGCCTGGTTGCATATACTGTATACAACTTGCTTTAGTTTTTATTTCTTCTTTTTTATAAAAGAAAATAACGCTGATAATTACTTGAAGTAAAAGTGCAGGAGAATTCAAAATAAGATGAAATAATTGATGGTCTACATGTTCTCGACATGTCTGAGGACGAACATGCCGTCCCCAGATGGAGCCGATGTTGTACATATTCATCCCTGCCGTAGCCGAAAACCCCATGACCCTTCTTGACGCTACTATCTCCGCCCGAAAACCTGCATCGCAATAGTTCAAAATTCAAATTTAAACAATCGGGCTGATCCTTTAAGATTTTGGCTCCCTCCCGCTTCGGCCTCCATATGACCCAGGTCAGAGAACCACAATTCAAAGCAGGAAGGGGCCTACTGTTTTAACAATCAGACGCAATATTGGCCATTTGATCTAGCTCAGATCGACGGTGCGGCAATTGACATCTATGGTGGGTCCGCGCGCAGTCGATCGGTGGCTTTCATGACTCCACCACTTTATTTCCCTCCGATGCAAGCACAGTCGTTGATCTTGTTTCAAGATCGAACGGTCCTGGGTTGATCGCAGCCCTGTTTTCAATCACAATCGGAATATAAAAGATGTGCCACTCCCGCTCTACCCACTCTGCTTTCCGATTCCGATTGTCGATTCAGGTCCCACCTCCTGTGGCCGTGTCATCATGTTTCACAAGTGTATGCTGCGTTCTTCCTCCACCATTCGTGTGTCCTGATGACGTGTACGTCGCCCCATTGTTTTACACTTGTCCTCTCCGTTTTATATTGATTTTATGTACTTCCACTGTCACCCTGCATCCTCTCAATGTCTCGCCTAAAATGCATTACCGACTTCATGGTCGCTGTTGTAACCACACTCCATATCGCCGAGTCGTTTTTCTCTAATGATTTGCGGGTTTTGTAGGTTTTAATTTGGTTTTGTTGGCGCTTTAATTTTCCGCCTCAATTGAAAAATCTAGAGCATAACAAAGGACAGATCATACTGGCAGCAATTAATGGAAGGAGCCGAGGGTAGGTGGGAGAGATGACCACCATTAAATAAGACAGGGATATGAACTCTCAGAACTCTCCGGATGCGTCCGCCCCGCATTAAAGATCCAGGATTCAAATCCATGGCCGAAAGTCGAGAGTACAGTACTTAAATCCAGATTGTTCCAAATCTCTTACGGCAACAAATTTTCTTTCAGCCGCGGGCAACAAATTGTATATATTTTATTTCTCCCATCTTGTATGTAAGGAGATTTTATCTCCCAGCATTTATTTCTTAAACAGGTTGTTCAGTACCATCATTTATAGCCAGTCATTCATAAGAGAAGGCGCGAATGTTTTCCGCCATTGGGTTTCAAACTGAGTCATTAATTGTGCCTCGTTTTCCTCCTCCTCGGGAAGTTTCTGTCTTCTCTATAAATACTCAAAAACAAGACATTGTAGAGGTTCCAGATTTCGGTGAGCAAGCTGTGCAGCGAGAAGACTACTGTATTCATCTTGTAACATTTATGTATGAAGTTTCAGAGCCCGTAGGGTCTCAGTGAGGAGGATTTATGACTGTATTGAGGATTCTGGTCTTTGGTATATCACAGTATGTAACTTTTCTTATGTGTTAATATATCATCCTTATTCATGCAAACTTTCTTCTTGTATCATGTTCTAGAATGTGAGTGGCTCACTAGTTTGCAGTAAGGATTCATCTTAAGTGGTGCCCTTTCTGGAATTAGTCAAGCGCTTTAAATAGGCCTAGAAGTGATATGCTGTTCCATGTTCACTCTTTCATAATTTCTGCTATATTAGTGGCTTAAGGATTCGTAAATTGGTGCGCCCTTCTGCCAGTAATATCTTCTTATGTTTCCTCACTGCCTGCACATTCTAATACTTGATTTCTGTGATATATTATTGAATCGGCCCTCTTCACAGCAGGCGGTCTCTTAACTGTCTGATACTTTAATGCTGAAGTTTTACATGATGCCTTTACATTACTCCTATCCTTGTATCAGCTTCTGAGAGAGAATTTGGACCAATTCAATCTAATTCAATTTCCTTGTTTAGAACAAGAGATAGTAGGTGAGTCCCTTGGACTGACAACCCAAACTATAAAGGACTCCTTGCTATATTAAGATGTCCTAGGCACTGGTCTATGGAAACTCTAGGCTGTCCCTAGGAGGGTGACAAAATCATCCACAACATCTTTCTGGCGCCGTTGCCGGGGACCGAATTCAAGAATATCCGTTTCCCTGGGTTCGACATCTCATATTCACTCTCTAATCAGGTGAGCACAGAGAGGTGAAGAGTTGTAGATTTCTCACCTTGGCGACTCCACTGGTCTTTATTTGATAAATTTTATTGGAAGTTCTGGCTTCCTGGAGGCCCCATTTGAGGTCGGATACCTCACCACCGAAAACACCAGTGTCTGACCCAGAGAAAATCATTCATAGAAGGGGTTGGAAAGAGAAGAAGTCGGTTCGTTCCGAAAATTCTGAATATTCTGTTGAAGACCATCCGCCCTCTTCTTCTCAAGAAGTTAGAACAGAAAACCCAAGTTCCTCCCGAGAAACTCCCGTGGAAAGCACGGATTGAAGGAGAGGATCTCACCCTACTTTCGAAATTTGAAGAAATTAAAGAGGTCACGAAGTAGCTGCGTGCCAGTGAGGTTATTCCCTTCTACACCTGGGAAGCACGTACGTATATTCCCATTGTTATTCATACTCCACTTCCTCCTACTCCTCTCCCTTCATCTGTGTCTCAAATTGTTGCTGTTGTACAACCCCACCTCCTCACCTCCCCCAGTGGCCAATGTTGCTTTTCTGTTAAATAAATATGCTCCACTGGCTCTACCCCCAGTTCTGCATGACATGCCGCAAGATTACCTGAAGATCCTACCGAGGTTTAATGGTGAAAGTGACACTGATGCTCAGAAGCATCTCGAGACCTTCTGCTCTTTCGCGGAGAACTTGAATGTTGAACATCTGGATGTGGTTTTGAGGTTGTTTGTGCAGTCTTTAGAAGGTGAAGCCAGAAAATGGTTTAAGACATTGGGGAATAATTCCGTGACCACCTGGGACCAAATGGAAAATGCTTTTCTCAGGAAGTGGGGGAGAAATAAAGATTATGGAATGTGCCTTACTAAATTTAATACCATGAAGAAGAAACAGAATGAAGGGGTATCAGAGTTCATCAAGAGATTTAACAAGTTATACCTGAGCCTACCTCCCGAAATGAAGCCACATGAAGCTGCAGCCAAAGTTGTTTTCATAGCAGCTTTCGATTCCGATTTCGGTTTCTCGCTGCAGGAAAGAATGCCTATCACCTTGGATGATGCTCAAACAGATGCTCTAGAATTGGAGGCAAATTTTGCCGCCACTGGTAAGTCAAAGGGAAAAGTTGAGCAAGATACCAGAAGGAGAGGTAAAGAAGAGGTTTCTACCTCCAATCAAGACAAAGACTCTGACAAAATGGATGAGATAAGCAAGATGATAAAGAAAATGGTCAAGCTAGAGCAGGAAGCTAAGAATGCAGCTCCCAGGAACTATTATAATGCTCCAAACAGAGGATATAATCCTCAGTACAGAAAGCCCCCGTTACAGATAATGCCAAGAGAACAGCAAGACCAGGTACCCTATCCCTTGTACCTGGAGGGACCAGCAGATGACTCCGTTAGAGATGCAGCTTATAAACTTGAAGATTCAAATCTGGCCTTCTCTAATAGTGATGATATGGAGTGCCCCCTACAAGAAGAAGACGAAGAAGCAGAGATTGACCATTACTGCAAGTAATTTGCTGATTTCATGGAAGCACAATTTAACGTCAAATATGATCTTAGATCCTCAAGGAAGAGGACCCGCACCCAGGAGCAAGAGGAAGAGCAGCCTCGAGAGGAAACATCGGCTCAGAAGGAATCAGCAGCAAAGAAGTGTATAGAAAAAGGTAAGAATCTTCTGAATACCCCCTTACAGTCTAATGATCAAGTTCCCTCCTCTTCTATACCAGTTGGCCCCCCTAATGCTGAGCCAGTGTCAAAAGAAGTCAAGTCTTCAGTTGAAAATAGGGAGTCCAAAGAAGTAGCGCTAGAAAAGCCCACGTTTGCCTTCAATTTGCAAAAAGAGCTTGAGAAGATTAAGATTCCTGTTCCTCTGACTGAATTATTAAAACAACCTACATATCAGTCTCAAGTTACCTCTTTCATTCTTCCTCCCGAATTACCCATCGCACCTGATAGTTTAAACCTGCAAAAAGAGAGACCAATGGTAGTCTTTGGCCCACATGTCGAGGAGATAGACCCTTCTACTCCTCCCTTTTACGTGTCCCTAGTCATCCATGATCTGCTGCTACACAACTGTATGTTAGATTCTGGGGCTTCCCATAATCTTATGCCTTTTCTTGTCACCCTTTTCTTGTCATGGAGAAACTAGGTATTGACATCACTATATAAAGATTTATATTCATTTGATTCTAAAAGGGTTAAATGCTTGGGAATGATTAAAGATTTAGTGGTCAATCTAGCTCAAATCCCAGCAAAGAGTGTGGTCATGGACATCGTGGTCGCTGATATCCTAGCCCGCTTTGGCATGCTGTTGTCAAGGTCCTGGGGTACCAAGATTGGGGGGTCAATCAAATTGGATCTAACGTATGCTACTATCCCAGTCTTTGGAGGTCAAGAAAGGAGATTATACAGGGAGACCAGATTTGTCAAAATGGTAACCAGGGCTGACTGCTCAGATAATTCTCCAATTTATAACAAAGAGGGGGACTTTTCATGTTTTATGTTGGAAGAAAATCAGGATTACGCACATGAGATCCTTTTTGGTCAGGTTCAGGCTGAACAGCCCAAAGAAGAGCAAGAATCAGGAATATGGACTTTGCATTTTGATGGAGCTAATTCAAGGGAGGGTAATGGAGAAGGAGTGTTGTTTATTTCCCCTGCAGGAAAATGGGTGCCACTGTCTTTTAAATTGGAATATGAAGCTACGAACAATGTGGCTGAGTATGAGGCATTATTGCTGGGGCTGCAGACAGCGAAAAACATGGGCATCCACTGTCTAAAAGTGTTTGGAGACTTTGAGCTAGTCGTAAGACAGATTAAAAATGAATGTCAAACTAAGCACCCTCGGCTCAGAGCATATAGAAATGAAGTATGGGACATGATAGAAAACTTCTTTTCAGCATTTAACATACAGTTCATGCCCCGGGAGCAAAACAGAATAGCAGATTCTCTTGCGGTAGCTGCCAGTACCTTCCGTCCTCCTCAGAACCCACTCCTAAGATATGAGGTGGAGGTACGTTATAGACCATCCATTCCAGACAATATAAAGCATTGGCAGGTATTCGAAGATGATGAACAGATGAAAAGATTTATAGAGACTGTGGGAGAATTCTCCAATATAGAGATTGATGATAATGGAGAAGAAGGAGTTGAAAATATTGCTGAAAATAAATGGGAAGAAAGAATAGCAGGTAGCAAAGTGCTGCAGCTAAAGGGTAATGTCATACCCAGAGGGTTGGTACCACTAGAGAAGTTGTTCAATAAAGATGACGTACCCGTGCAGCCAAATAAAATAGTAGAAGATTTGAATCTGGGTACTTCCACCGACCCCAAAATTGTTAAACTGTCCAAAAAGGTCCCAGAAGAATACAAAGAAAAGTATTTGAAGTTGTTTCAATCTTACAAAGATGTTTTTGCTTGGTCCTATGAGGACCTGAAAACTTTTGATGTAAATATTATACAGCATAAGATTCCGTTGAGGGAAGACGCACATCCATACAAATAGAAGCTCAGGCAAATAAATCCTTTGCTTCTTCCTTCTATTGAAAAAGAAATCAAGAAGCTGTTGAAAGCCAACATAATCGTGCCACTAAGGTACTCAGAATGGATAGCGAACCTTGTTCCTGTTAGAAAGAAGAATGGAGAAATAAGGCTGTGTGTGGACTTCAGAAATTTGAATAGAGCATCCCTCAAAGATAATTACCCACTGCCTAAAATGGACCATATCCTGCAGAAAGTGGTGGGAGCATCCAGAATGTCAATGATGGATGGATTTTTAGGCTACAATCAGGTAGCTGTTTTCCCAGAAGACCAGAAGAAGACTGCATTCACCACGCCGTGGGGAACCTTTATGTACGCAAGGATGCCATTCGGATTGATTAATGCAGGTGCTACTTTTCAAAGGGCAATGGACATAGCCTTTATTAGAGAACAGGACAAGTTTCTGGTAGTGTATCTTGATGATATCACAGTGTTCTCTAAGAATGATGATGAGCATATTGTGCATTTGAGAAGAACTTTCGAAAAATGCAGAAGGTATGGCCTTTCTCTTAATCCCCAAAAATCTTTGTTTGCATTAGACGAAGGAAAACTCTTAGGACATATCGTGACTAAGGATGGTGTAAAAATTGATCCTAAGAGAGTCGAAGTGATAAACAGCATTCCTTTGCCAAGAAATAAGAAAGAGGTACAGGTGTTTTTGGGGCGAATAAATTTTTTGAGAAGATTTATCCCTAACTATGCAGAGATAGTTAGGCACATTACCAATATGCTGAAAAAGGAAAATGAAGTAAAATGGTCTCAGGAGTCTAGAGACGCATTCACAAGGATAAAACGGGCATTTGCCGAAGCTCCTGTATTAGCAGGACCATATTATAGTAAGCCATTTATGGTATTCTCATTTTCTTCACCTCATACCATTGCTGGAGTATTATTGCAGAAAAATGAAGAGGGATATGAACAGCCAATAGCATTCTTCAGTCAGGTGCTATACGATGCTGAATTGAAATATAATATACTGGAGAAGCAGGCATACGCCCTGGTAAAATCCCTTAAAGCTTTTAGAGTTTATATTTTGCAATCTCATATTACTGCTTATGTTCCCACAACAGTTGTAAAAGACATTCTAGTACAAGGGGATAGTGAAGGTAGGAGGGGAAGATGGATTGCAAAAATTCAGGAGTATGATTTGGATATAAGGCCTACCAAACTGATCAAAGGACAGGGACTTGCCAAGATGTTATCTGAATCAAATCATCAAGCTTTGGGGATTAACCTGTCTGTGATAGCAAATGAAGAATCAGAAAAAGAAGAAGAGCAACATGGACTAGAGAGGGCTACACAAAAGATACATGTGAAATATCTGACTAGTCCTTGGTATAAGCAAATAGTTGAATATCTATTAATACTTAGCTGTCCTCCAGGATGTGACAAGGCTAAATACAGAGCTGTATGGATGAAGTCTCAGAAATACGCGATTGCCAATGGACAGCTCTACTGGAGAGACCCTCTTGGCATATTACTTTTATGCCTTACCGAAAATGAAGTACAAAATGTAATGATGGAGTTTCATGAGGGGATATGTGGAGGACATTACAGCTGGAGGGCAACAACCCATAAAATCTTGAAGGCCGGTTTTTACTGGCCAAAATTGTATTCAGATACTTTTGCTTGGGTCAGATCGTGTGACAAATGCCAAAGGTTTGCGGAAAGACAGAAATTAGCGGCACTGCCCTTGATCCCTATTCATGTAAATGAACCATTCCAGAAATGGGGATTAGACTTTATAGGAGAGATACATCCCCCATCAAGTGGCCAGCATAAATGGATATTGACAGCCACAGACTATTTTACGAAATGGGTGGAAGCCATACCTACCAGAAATGCAACAGATGCTGTAATAATGAATTTTATAGAAGATAATATCATATCCAGGTTTGGCTGTCCTGCAAGAATTGTAACCGACAATGCACAGGCCTTCAAGTCTGCCAGGTTCGTAAAATTCTGCCAAAGATACAACATTATCCTCACTCATTCTACAGCATATTATCCACAGGGAAACGGTCTCGCAGAGTCATCCAATAAAACCCTGGTGAGAGCCCTAAAGAAGACAATAGCTGAAAATCAGAAGAACTGGGATTCTAAATTAAAGTTTGCCCTATGGGAAAATAGGGTAACCAGCAAAAGAGCCACCGGAAAGTCACCTTATGAGCTGGTGTATGGGCGGGCTGCAGTGTTTCCTTTGCAATTAGCATTGCCAGTAGCACGTTTCATGCAAGAGAACCAAGAAGAACCGGATAACATGATCCGAAGAATTAATCAGCTGGTAGAATTGGAGGAGACAAGGAACCAGGTGGATCAAAGACTAATAGAATACCAAGAAAAAATGAAGAATGTCTTCGATCAGCACGCGAAGGATAGAAATTTTCAAGTTGGCGACCTGGTTCTTAGATGGGATGTTCGCAGAGCAGAAAAGGGCAGACATGCTAAATTTGATTCATTATGGTTTGGGCCGTTCAAAATAGTGGAGATGGGGAGAAACAACACCTTTACTTTAGAAAATCTACAGGGTGATATGTTGGATGCGCCCGTGAATGGCCAGTTCCTCAAGCCTTACTTTCAATTCTGATCTTGGCTAGGAACGCCTGGTTGTATATACTGTATATACTGTATATAATTTGCTTTTGTTTTTATTTCTTCTTTTTATAAAGGAAAAGAACGTTGATATGTGCTTGAAGTTAAAGTGCAAGAGAATTCAAAATAAGGTGAAATAATTGATGGTCTGCATGTTCTCGACATGTCCGAGGACGAACATGCCGTCCCCAGATGGAGCCGATGTTGTACATATTCATCCCTGCCGTAGCCTAAAACCCCATGACCCTACTTGATGCTACTATCTCCGCCCGAAAACCTGCATCGCAATAGTCCAAAATCCGAATTTAAACGATCGGGCCGATCCTTTAAAGATTTTGGCTCCCTCCCGCTTCGGCCTCCATATGACCCAGGTCCGAGAACCACAATCCAAAGCAAGAAGGGGCCTACTGTTTTAACAATCGGACGCAATATTGGCCATCCGATCTAGCTCAAATCGACGGTGCGGAAATTAACATCTATGGTGGGTCCGCGCGCAATCGATCGGCGGTTTTCATGTCTCCACCACTTTATTTCCCTCCGATGCAAGCACAGCCATCGATCTTGTTTCAAGATCGAACGGTCCTGGGTTGATCGCCGCCCTATTTTCAATCGCAATCGGAACATAAAAGATGTGCCACTCCCGCTCTACCCACTCCACTTTCCGATTCCGATTGTCGATTCGGGTCCCACCTCCTATGGTCGTGTCATCATGTTTAACAAGTGTACGCTGCATTCTACCTCCACCATTCATTTGTTCTGATGACGTGTCATGGTTTATGAACCCTTAGCCCATTCATTCATTGTCGCCCCATTGTTTTCTGCCTCGTCACTCTCCATTTCTTCATTGTGTTCATGTGTTTCCCGTCACCCTGCATCCTCTCAATGTCTCGCCTAGTATGTACTACCGACTTCATGGCCGCTGTTGTAACCACACTCCATATCGCCGAGTCGTTTTTCTCTAATAATTTGCGGATTTTGCAGGTTTTCATTTGGCTTTGTTGGCGCTCTAACTTTCCGCCTCAATTGAAAAAATCTAGAGCATAACAAAGGACAGATCATACTGGCGGCAATTAAAGGAAGGAGCCGAGAGTAGGTGGAAGAGATGACCACCATTAAAGAAGACAGGGATATGAACTCTCAGAACTCTCCAGATGCGTCCACCCCGCATTAAAGATCCAAAATTCAAATCCATAGCCGAAAGCCGAGAGTACAGTACTTAAATCCAGATTGTTCCAAATCTCTTACGGCAGCAGATTTTCTCTCAGCCGCGGGCGACAAATTGCATATATTTTATTACTCCCAATTTGTATATAAGGAAATTTTATCTCCCAGCATTTATTTCTTGTACAGGTTGTTCAGTACCATCATTTATAGCCAGTCATTCATAAGAGAAGGCGCGAATGTTTTCCGCCATTGGGTTTCAAACTGAGTCATTAATTTTTCCTCGTTTTCCTCCTCCTCGGGAAGTTTCTCCCTTCTCTATAAATACTCAAAAATAAGACATTGTAGAGGTTCCAGATTTCTGTCAGCAAACTGTGCAGTGAGAAGACTACTGTATTCATCTTGTAACATTTCTGTATGAAGTTTCAGAGCCCGTAGGGTCTCAGTGAGGAGGGGTTATGACTGTATTGAGGATTCTGGTCTTTGGTATATCACAGTATGTAACTTTTCTTATGTGTTAATATATCATCCTTTTTCATGCAAACTTTCTTCTTGTATCATGTTCTAGAATGCGAGTGGCTCACTAGTTCGCAGTAAGGATTCATCTTAAGTGGTGCCCTTTCTGGAATTAGTCAAGCGCTTTAAATAGGCCTAGAAGTGATATGCTGTTCCATGTTCACTCTTTTCATAATTTCTGCCATATTATTGCCTTAAGGATTCGTAAATTGATGCGCCCTTCTGCCAGTAATATCTTCTTATATTTCCTCACTGCTTGCACATCCTAATATTTGATTTCTGTGATATATTATTTGAATCGGCCCTCTTTACAGTAAGCGGTCTCTTAACTGTCTGATACTTTCATGCTGAAGTTTTACATGATGTCTTTACATTACTCCTATCCTTGTATCAGCCTCTGAGAGAGAAATTGGACCAATTCAATCTGATTTAATTTCCTTGTTTAGAACAAGAGATAGCAGGTGAGTCCCTTGGACTGACAACCCAAACTATAAAGGACTCCTTGCTATATTAAGATGTCCTAGGCACTGGTCTATGGCAACTCTAGGCTGTCTCTAGGAGGGTGACAAAATCATCCACAACAGAATGCATCTCAACTATTTCCCCAATAAAAATCTCAATCACTGGCAAATTCAATCATACCATTCATTAGACAATTCCATATTCTATCCTAAAAGTTTCATCTGGCAATCCTGTCAGTACAAGTTCACACAACCATTCTCCAAGCCAATAACCTTTGGTCCATCACTTTATGGTTTATGAAAACCATATTCTCATTCAGCAAGATTCTTCATGTTTCAAATCAAAACTCATCCATTAACCCTCATTTCAAATGAAATCCAATCAATTCAACATTCCCAATGTTTCAAAAATATGCATATACAAATGCATCTACCCGCTAAGCTTTAATCAATGTTATGAAACAATCTATTTCTTCATGTGAGTAACCCCAACTCACAAATTTCATTTTAATAATGCCAGTTGTTAAATCCAAGAATGCGCCCATGCCACTCACACTATATGGAATTATATATTTCCATGTAATCGACTTTTACAGCAATTCATTTTAATCATTGACTATGTAATCGACTTTTACAGCAATTTATTTACAGAATCTTTCCACGTTGACCATTGCTGTGCAATTACACAACTAGACATTTGACATTTAGTTCAACTTCATATCTTACCCATTTGAATCAATCTCTGGACTGCGCCATCTCTAGCCTACGCCTTCTGGCTCCATATTTCTGCACCAAATATTTCAAATGCGTCTTTTCCCAATCTGCTTATCAAGCTCACAAAATCAAATGCCGATGCTTATTATACTAACCACCCATGTGAATATTTTAATTCAACATTTTATCCTCCAAACTCAACACAAATGGAGTCGATTCAAGATTCAGGAAAACGCAGATCAGTTTAAAAGACAGATCGATTTCAACCAGACTCTGTTTTAAAATCGAATACCACACAATAAACTTACCTCTCTTTATTTAAATTCGCAGCACGCATTATCAACTCAGCGTTCAACGCTATCATGCATTGAATTCTCCAGCGCTGGTCAATACTTCAATTGATTCCTTTTCCCTGCACCAAAATCGCTCAAATTTGAAACGCTGTTTATATCGATTCTTCCTCTGGAATCTGTCAACAATTAAATTCGTTTTATTTGAATTCAACGCCTTACGTCTTCTACATCACATCACAAATCGACTTTTGAAATTACTGTTTCATTGATTCAGAGCCCAAAATTTCTTCAGCGCTAATCGATCTCTCCACATTTCAACCCGGCATTTACAAACAGAATTTATCCAGCAAACTTATATGATTTCAAACCTGTCAATCGAAGTTCATTCAATTGCATACGCCCAATTCCAACGCTGTAACTGGTAGCAGATTTAATTTACTCGACTTCCATCGACCCTTCCAATGTTTCCACGTTTTAATAGGAACGTTTTCCCTTCATCAATTTACTGATCAGTCTCCTACTGATGTTTGTTCCTGGATATTTAATTAATTTGAAGATCGAATTTTACTAATGTGTCCTCGCTTCTGATCTATACTCTGTCCCATTCAAAATAGGCAGAATCTGGAGCAATTTCTGCGTCCAACCCCCTTTGATTGCCCAACTTGTTTATGCATTAAATATACCAATTAACATTTAACCATATCAATCAAACATTTCAAACTAGTTAAAAAAAACGTTCCATCTCACATGGGAACACAATTCGTCAGTCAACACATCATTTAAACCATACATTCATACCATCACTAAGTCGATCCATCACAACAATCTAATTTGATTTTACCAAAATGAGTGCGCCTTAACGAGTTTGAAGTCGATATACAGAAATATACGTTACTCGATGGATTAAACACACAATTCTGAAAACCAATTCACATTAACAATGAAAATACTTACAACCTTTTCTTCCTGACCAAGTATTCAACGTTCATGGCCCTTACAAATTGCCAGAGGCTTACAACCTTGGTTGTTCAAAACCTACTCTCAATCACTCACCCTCTTACTATTCCTCCATACCTTAGCTAAATTTATACAAATTTAAAAATGACTTAATTAAATGCTCAATCCCTTCAATTCCTCAACCATCCCCTAAATCTCTCAACATCCCTAAAAGGTAGAATTTTATCCCTAAAACTTAGAAACTAATTCCAACTTAGGCTCCCTTATTAATTCTAAATAATCTAGAAACTAATTTCTCTCACATTTACAAATTCTCACAAATAATTAATTAAAATATAATTAATCACTCAAAATTTAATATTTTTTTCAAAACATGAAACCCCCTAGCTTAGATAAAATACAAGGTGAATTTTGGAGCTAATGCTCCTGCATCACTTGAAATAGATCATTGTGGAATTTTGTGCTATAACTTTTTTTTTGCGAAGGTTAAGAAGATGAAATTTTTATGAGGCGAAGCCGAAATCCCGAGGAAGCTCCTATAAAAATTTCAGATCATGGTGCGCAATATTTTCGGATATATGATCTGTTGAAGTTATGGTTTTTGCAGGCTCCTGAACTTCATCTCAAAGAGGTGAAATTGGGAAAAACATCATAACTCTCTCTTTGAGTATCGGATTGGAATTCTGTAAAAAGTGGTGGATAGTGCACGGAATGTAGTTAATCTTCACTTATTATTAGTGTTTCCAACATCCAGTTAGTCTTCAATTAATAGTGCACGGAATGAGGTCTAAAATGGGCCGCCTAAATAAAATGTATAATCAAAATTCACTTTATGAGAACCAATCACATTTTAGTGTATGACGTCATACCTAATGGTTGAAGTGGCATCGCTTGAGTTAAAGAAACTTACTTGTCACATTCTCAATGGTGGATTAAAACTCATGGTTAACCATGGTAGTGCTCTAAGTACTTTTAAAGTCAAACTAAAGTACTCATAATAAATTTCATTTCACACTTTTTGAATAAAATTCATACATAAAATAATATATTACATTTATTATATTATTTTTATATATTACATTAATTACATGTTATTATACAATTTAAATAATATAGATTTTAATTAATAACATATTATATAATTAATAATTTATGAATTTATATTTATATTTTATTTTAAGTTATTTAAGTACAAAGGACAAATGCATTATTTATTCAATGATAATGACTTTTTCTTGAAAAACTCATTCTTATTTATAGACACATCAATACAATTTTTTTATTAATTTTATTTTGATACAACTTTTGAATTGAATTTAACTGTGGTTACATGGATTGTGGTGCAAAAAGTGAATTGCATATTCATAAATATTATTTTATTGATTTAGCTATTATTTTATTATTTCCTTAGGAGGCCCATTTTAGACCTCAAAATTACCCTAATGGAAAGGAATATTGATTCACCCCCTCCCCCCTCCCCCTCTCAGTATTTCCAACATCCATGCCACCACCTTCCTTGCTTCGAGAAGGACTTTATAATGAAGGTGTGCAAACCTCTGATGCCATAACTTTGTTTGACGAGTTGTATCACATGACATAGCCCCCAATGGACTTCCTCCAACCTAGTAGAGTGTATCAATTCTAAAATCAATAGAAAGAGCTTCGTTGAAGTTCTTTTTCCATATACGTACCTTTCCATCAACGAATGCCACCTTGAACCCTTTGTCTTCCATTGCCGAAATGGACACAAGGTTCTTCTTCAAATAAAGTATGTACAACACATCTTGTAATCGGAGGACTTGACCTTGAGATAGATGGAGGGTCACAGTCCCTGTCCCTTTCACGGGATAGGTGGCATTATCTCCAAGGATAATCTCCATATTTGTATCCTTCTCAATCAAATCAGAAAGGGCTTCTTTATAACCAGTGAGGTGCCTTGAAGCACCACTATCAATCAACCAGACATCCAAGGTGTCGAGTGGAGATGCAGCAGAGAGGGAAGATACAAGAATAAATTCATTTCTCTTATTATCAACAACATTAGACTCATTGTACCTAGAATTTCTTGACCTTTTGAAAGGTTGCCCATTTCCACTACGATCAAAGGGAGCCTTCCTTTTTCTTTTGAAACTGTTGTTCCTTTGATTTCCATTCCCTTTGGAGTTGTTGTTGTCATCATCCCTGTGATAGTCCCTTATATTAGGGCACTCTCTTGCATAGTGACCAGCCTTGTTACAAGTGTAACATCTTCCCTTCCTTCCTTTAGGCCCCGCTCTTCCATGGTTTTGATATCTCGGGCCACCATTTTTTTTCTTCTTTTCATGAGTGGCGAAGGGGGTCACTTCCATTTCCATTTGAGGGATAATATCTTTCCATCATTCTTGTTTCCTCTTGAGCGCATCCCATCAATATTTAATCAAAATCAGGAATCACATTATTACTAAGAATATTGATATTGAATACATACCAATCATGGGGGAGACCTCCAAGTGTAATAAGAACCATCTCTCGATTAGTTGTTACTTCTCCAATAGCTAGGATGTTATTCCTGATTTCAGTGAGCCTCATAAAATAATATTGAATAGATTCATCCTTGCCCTTCTTGATATTCTTCAATTGATTCTTGAAGAAAAGGATTTGATTAGCATTGCAAGCCCTAAACATGCTCACTGGCTTATCATACATCTCTTTAGATGTGTTCAACTCAGAAATGTAAGCAACCAAGTGCTTATGAATAGAATCTCAGATAATCATCTTTGCTTTTATTTCCCCCTTTCTATACTTTGTCTTTGTGGCAGCAGCTGCATTTGAAGGAGGCTCTTGAATCTTCCTCTACACATATTCCATAACATGTTGATCTTCTAATACCAAATCCAAGGACATCTTCCATGCATGATAATCAGACATATTAGTCAATTTATCATCAGTCTTGAAACCCTTGTAGGTTGAGGAGGCCATTTGTCCTTGATAGGATTCTTTCCTTCAATGATTGCTTCTAACACTATCTTGGACTTTGTCTTCACCTCAGCTCTGATTCCATGTTAAATTTAGATAACCATGTTGTTCTATCCTCAATGAAAATTTAATTCAATCTTTCTTAGGCCCGATACAAATTAGCAATCACATAAACATGGAAGTAAAATGTTGATAGAACACAATAATAGATCAACAGAAGACAAGCCAATAATATAGATCATATTTACAATTCCTTTTGTCTAGCAAAGATATAGGTTGGTTTTGATTATGGAAGTCAACAGGACGCTTCAACCAACAAATTCTTTCATGGTCAGCCAATCCTCCAAGTGTCACAACCATAGCCCTCAAAGACAACTCATCACAAGTCAATGCTGGTCAACCCAAAGTCAACGCAAAAAAGTCAAAGAAGGACAACAATAGAAATTCAACACTACAGATTAGGGCTTCAGTCAAACAACTATAATTTCCTCGATTTTAGTGCCCAATAGTACATCCTCTCAAAATTGGAATTTTGGCATATTTTTGAGGTCAAACGACCAAGGGTCGACCATGGTCAACGTTGGTCAATGCTGCGGCAAATAAGCCCTAAACAGATCCACAGAAAAAAAAACTCCTCTAGCTCCGCACGTGTGAAGGGAAAAGGCCTCCAAAGTCTAACGAACCAACCAGATCACAATGAGAGATGTGTGATGAGTTGATGAGAAAATGACCTCCAAGTCTCTCCAATTTATATCCATCAGTGAGGGTGTGTGAAACATCTATTTAGGCATGTGAGCCTACACTACAAATCTGGCCAACCTAGCACATGTGCAGAAAATAAATTCAAAATATATGTTCTGCTCATCCAAACAAGATGATCTTTAGATCAATCTTGCACCTCTCGAAAGAGGAATCCAACAAAAATATGACCATCATGATATGAGCAGTGCAACATGGAGTTTGGACCTAGTTGCCCAAAATTAACACTGGTGTACAGGTAGTCATCACCATCCCCTATAGGCATCCCAAAGCCTATAAGGATGAGATTGAGTAGGCCATTAGGGATTTGTTGGCGTTGGGCCACATTAGACCGAGTTCTAGCCCCTTCGCTTCTTCGGTTGTGTTGGTGAAGAAGAAGGATGGGACTTTGTGCATGTGCATTAATTATAGGGCGCTCAATAGGAAGATGTTGAAGAATCAGTATCCCATACCGGATGGATGAGCTTAGAGGAGCTAAGTTCTTCTCTAAGATAGATTTGTGGTCAAGGTATCATCAGATTCGGATGAGGGATCAAGACATTCGGAAGACAACTTTCAGGTGTCATTATGTCCATTTCGATTTCCTAGTCATGCCTTTTGGGTTGACCAATGCCCCCGCCACTTTCCAATCATGCATGAACCGTGTGTTTAGGGGACAGTTAAGGAGATTCGTGTTGATTTTCTTTAATGACATTTTGATCTACAACAGGGCATGGGAGGAGCACCTGCAGCACTTAAAGATGGTGTTGCACATTTTACAGGAGCAACTATTCTACGCCAAGTTGTCCAAGTGTGAGTTTGGGCTAAAAGAGATGCTTTACTTGGGACACATTATTGGCGTAGATTGGGTCAAGGTGCATGAGGAGAAGATCAGGGCCATTCAAGATTGGTCGATGCCAAGAGATGTGATAGCGCTGAGGGGGTTTTTGGGCATTTGCACTTATTACAAGAAGTTTGTTAAGGGTTTATCAGAGTTGGAAGCACCCCTCACAAATCTAACCAAAAAGGGGGCTTTCTCATGGACAAATGGAGCTCAGGCAGTTTTTGATCGCCTCAAGGAGGTGATGAGTAGTTTCCCAGTATTATAACACCTGGATTTCACACAGTATTTCATATTGGAGTGTGATGCATCAGGTGAGGGGATTGGGGCAGTCTTGTCCTGAGATGGGAACCCCATTGTTTTCGAGAGACGAAAAATCTTACTGCATGAGAGGTCGTATTCCATATACGACAAGGAGATGTTGACCATACTGCATGCATTGGCCAAGTTCTGGTAGTGTTTGGTGGGTAACCGATTCCGGGTGAAGACAAATCATAACAGTCTTCCCCACTTCATGGGTCAATAGGGCCTCAATGATAGGAAACAGAGGTGGGTCAGTAAGGTGCAGACCTATGATTTTGATATTGAGTATATGCGAGGGAAGCACAATGTGGTTTCTGACGTACTATCCAAGAGACCCATAGGGCTTTCACTCATGAGAATTTTCCATGATTGGAAGGCAGAATTGTTAGTTGAGTACTCAAAGGATCGATGGGAATGTGAGATCATGGAGGGAATTCACGCATATGACTGCTATCAGGTGATGGTTGAGGTTATCTACTACAAGGGGTGCATATTTATGGTTCCAAGCTCACAGTTGAGAGAGCAGATACTTCATGAAACTCACGATTATCCATTGTCGGGGCATCAAGGGTTCAGGAAGACATACATGGTTGTGAGAGAGCGCTTCACATGGAAGGGCCTCAAGGGGGGGGAGGGGTGTTGAGATATGTACAAGACTCTGAGGCCTGTCAATGGAACAAGGGGAATTTGACTCACCTAGTAGGATTATTGCAGCCTCTCCCCATTCCTGAGGGGAAACAGGAGAGTATCTCAATGGAATTTATCACAGGACTTCTCGTAGTGCAGGGGAATGATTGTATTTATGTGGTGGTTGACCAATTGACCAAGTATGCACATTTATTTTCCATTCTGTCACGATATTCAGCTTCTCAGGTAGCAAAGTTTTTCTTTAGGGAGGTATTCCATTGACATGGACTCCCAAAGACTATAGTCAGTGACGGACACACTCGGTTTATGGGGGGGATTTTGGCAAGATATTTTTTAGGCTAGTGGGAACAAATTTCACCCCGATTACTAGTTACCATCCACAGATCGACGACCAGACAGAGAGGGTAAACAAGTGGCTAGAGGGTTATCTCAAGAACTATGGGACCAGGTAGAAGAAGTCATGGATTCGTTGGTCGCACTTGGGAGAGTACTGCTACAACACCATATATCATATGTCCATCGGTATGACTCCTTTCCATGCTCTATATGGTTATGATACTTTTTCTTTTGTTGACATCGTTTTTGGAGACAACCAAGTCCCAAAGGCCAAAGATTGGATCCAACAGAGCCAAGAAATCCTCAAGGATCTTAAGGATAATTTGCTGACAACTCAGAACCAGTAAAAGTTATATGCTGACAGGAAATGGGTAGAAAGGCATTTTGAGGAGGGGGGCTTAATGTTCCTACAATTGCAGCCATACCAATAGTCCACTTTGAAAGAAAAGGGGCCGAGAAGCTGAAACCATGATTTTATGGACCTTACAAGGTGATGAGGAGGGTTGGAGAGGTAGCTTATGAGTTGGAGCTGCCACCAGGGAGCAAGATCCACAATATTTTTCATGTTTCATGTCTAAAGAGGGTGTTGGGGTAGCATGTTACAATAGCTGTGGAGTTGCCTCTGACTGATGATGAGGGGCATCTGGTTTTGGAACTAGAGGCCATACTAGAGACTACGGAGAGGAACCTCATGAGCATAAAAATCAAAGAATATTTGGTGCGTTGGAAGAGCTTGTTGGATGAGGATGCCACCTGGGAGGGTGAACACATACTTGAGCATCCAACACTTAAGTTGCTTGGGGACAAGCAACATTTGAGAGGGGAGGACTGTAATGTCCCTTCCTAAATTATTTTGGAACATGATTTATTTCTACATTTTGGGGGCCAATTTTGGTGAATTCGAAGCCCATTTTATTTTTAATAGAAGACTTAGGAGTTAAAAGTAAGTTAAATTTAGCTTATGTTGTTTTGTTGGTGACATATGGGGACCACCCACACATGAAATACATATTCCCTAAGTAAATATTTCGAAAAACATGAGTGTGAAACCGTAGGCTTGGTGAGGGATCCACGATGGAAGAAAAGGCAGGAAGAAAGGCTCCACGAACATTATACAAGGAATGAAGCTCACTTCATTTGGTATTCTTGGCTTATCGATCGTCTTTGTTGCTCGAGTTGTTTAGTCAGGTCACTTGTTGTTTAGCAAGAGTTTTCCAAGCGGAGAAATCACCCTTTCTTAGGGGGACTTTGAGTGCCACCCTAGTGAGGTTCATCCATTTCCATCCGAGGGAGTTTCATAGTGAGATTTCCAGCTTTTGCATTCAGTTTTCCCCAACAGTGCGTATTTATGCAGGACGTAATGGTGGTTCTTGTGTGGTCATTACAACACTATTCCGGAGGTCTATTGTAGAGAGAATTTTGGAGGAGGCTCGGTATTTTTGTAGGCTATTGGGTGAGTTTGAAGGCTGGAAGTGGCAACTAAATTCAGGAGATATTTTAAATTCAGTGGGGCCAGCGGAGAGGAGAGAAGTTGGGCACACATGGGAGCTAGTGTCTCAATCATTGGGGTTGTTGCATGCTAGGAGAAATAAGGGATGTGTTGGTGGAGTTGTTTGCTGCATTTTAGGAGTGTTGTGGAGTATTTTTGTTGGTGTTTGAGCAGACTGTGTGCTTCAACAGACACTGGAGAGCGTAAGGCCCTTGGGGGTCGATTTTGGAGGGTCAAGGTTTGGCCATACCATTTCTGGGTTTTGGTCGAGTTGTCTTGAGGAGCTTAGGAGTAAATTTTGTAGAATTTTATAAGCACTGGAGGTGGAGTTTCTAGCCATTTCTTTTCAGCAACTAGTGCAGAACTGTTAGGACATCGTAGAGCATCAGTTGGGCAGTTTTTGGGTTATTATTGTTTCACCTGGATTTTGCCTCACTTGCCAAAAAGGGTTATTGTTGTTTCACCTGGGTTTTGCCCTGCTTGCCAAAAAGGCAAGCCTAAGTGCATTTCTTCCATATATTTGTACCCTTTCCCATTTTTATAATAAAATGGCTCAGTTGCTTCCATATTTCTAATTGTTCTAAGTGTTTACTGCATTGTTTAAAAATTTCTATTGTGAAAATTTGTTATTTTCTTGCATAGCATTGTTTTTCCTATTTTGGAACATTACAATTATGAAGAAACCTGATATACAATAATTAGATCACTTTCTCATTGACTACTACTATAGGATGGAACATCCATCAAATGGATGTTAAAACAATTTTTTCTGAATGGGACCATTGATGAATATGTTTACATCGAAAAACCTCAAGGATTTGAAGTCAATCAGAGGGAGACACATGTATGCAGATTGAAGAAGGCTCCATATCGCTTAAAGCAAGCACCTAGAGCATGGTATGCTAGGCTGGATGCATACATTCTGAGACTTGGATTTTTCAAGAGTTATGCAGATTCTAACCTCTACATAAAAGTGGTCAAGGATAAACCAATTATCATTCTTTTCTATGTGGATGATATATGTGTTACAAATGTGGAACATCAAATTTAGGAATGCAAGAAGCAGTTAGAAACCAAATTTGACAAGAAGGATCTTGGGCTCATGCATTACTATCTGGGATTGGAAGTTTGGCAGAAACGAGGTGAGATATATCTTGGTCAAGGAAAATATATGATCAATATTCTACAGAAATTTGACATGATGGATAGCAAGCCAATGAAAACTCCCATGATTACTAATCTAAAGATGTTGAGGAGTTCACATTCTATTCCATTGGATCCTTCTTGCTATAGAGAGTTGATTGACTCCTTAATGTATCTGGTAATACTAGACTTGAAATTTTTTTTGCAGTAAATGTCCCCAGTCAATTTCGAATGCAGCCAAGGCATAACCATTGGATAATATCCAAACACATCCTGAGATATCTATGTGGGATAATACATCACTACAATGGATATGTTGGTAATGAATCCCAACTAATAGGATATACAGATTCTGATTAGGGTGGCAGTGAGACAAACATAAGCAGCATTATAGTTGGATGCTTTGGTTTTGGATCTTCCAAAATCTCAAGGATGAGAAAGAAGCAGGATATTGTTGCTTTGAGTAGTGTTGAAGTCGAGTGAGTTGTTGCAATTGAAGTTTGCAGAGAAGTTGTTTTTCTCAAGAAGTTTCTATCAGTTTTATTTGAAGGACCACTTATCCCTACATGTATACATTGTGACAACAAAATTTGCATAAATTTGACAAAGGACCTGGTGTTTTATTCTATGATAAAGCATATAAATAATAAGTACCACCACATCATAATTTTGGTACGAGATGGGGTCGTGAAGCTACACTATATTCCTACAGATGATCAAGTAGTTGATACCTTGACAAAACCATTACCAAACAAGAAGCTTGAGTACCTAATAGGTAAGCTTGATTTGGTGAATATCTCTTCGTTGATTGAGAGTGAGGGATGATGGACAATATATTCTTCTCTTTATGTATCATGCACTAAACCAGCACTAACAATCGTAAGTCTAAGCGAAGGCCATAAAGAAAGAATGGGGTTTGAAAGATTGGATAAGCATATGATATTGTAACTTCTTGAGGATAATAAAACCCAAGATAGAAGTGAACCTATAGATCAATACTCTTCAAGGATGAGGTAGGGCATCTAAGATAAGAGTAGGCGAAGATGACCGATATTTTTTTAGGATTGGCAATCCAAGATAATAGTCCTAAAAGTACATACCTGATGAACATCTAGATGGGTTATGTGCCTTTAGAGGTAGTTTGGTATCTCACATAAAGCCTCCTAGCATGATTCTCTCATATAATTTGAGATTATCAAGTTAAGGCCTTGTTGACAATGCTAGCTGTAATATAGATCCTTAAAAGATGGTTTATTAATCTGACTCTTCTTATGAAAATACTTCAAGTTTGAGATTCCTTGTACTTCATGTTGGTATTATGTATACCTCCCTCTTAATGTAACTAGTTCGGTCTTCATAATGACCTTTGTAAACATGAAATTTTATATTTCATAGATAAAAAGAAAAAAATAAATATTCATTGTAAAAGCATGACTGTCATGCTCAAGTCTAAGTCAAAGCATGTTCTTCATGCTTCTAGGACTTTCTAGGTCAAATAATGAATTTTTGTCATGTATTATAGTCACATTTGGACTCATTTTAACAAAAGAAAATAATTATTTTCGAGTCAAGAAAGAAAAATTATCCTCCAAGTCCAAGTCGGCCCCAACAAGAACAAGTCAGCCTAAAGAGGCCTATTCGACCCCTCCAAAAGGCTATAAAGAAGGACTTTGGTTCATTTGGAACACTGGCTCAAACAAATTTGATCTCCAAAGGAGAAGGAAGAGAAAAACAGAGAAGTAGAGGAAGAAGTCGAAGAAGGAAGGTCTCTTGAGAAAAACATATATTTTTATCCACACGTGCAATGTTGTCTAGGGTTTTTGTGTGATTTGTAGGGGCCGAAATTGAAGGTCGAAGTTGCAGACCTTGTTACAGGGCCAAAACTCTGAGGTGAAGCTTACTTGATCTTTGTTTTCTTTGGAAGGACCTGGTTTGTTTGAAGATATCTTGTTGGTGGGTTGGCTTGGTGCTTGGGAGGAATTTTGGCTTTGGTCTTGGGTCTTAGAAGTCTCATTTTGAACAGATTATATAAGAAGAAAAATATTCTTTTTGAGTTTTCCCCTTGGAGTGTTTTTTCCTTGGCTTGGAGCCTATATCTTGTGTATGTTGTCTCTTTGTAATCTTCATTGTTTTGGTAATTTCTTGATTAAAAAGAAATAAAAGTAATAAAAGGCCAACTAACATCACAATTAATTATCAAGTAAGGAAAGTCAAACATAATATACAAGATTCTTGATTTTCCAACATGGTATTAGAGTTAAGGTGCAAGAAGGAGACTGAAGATCACATCTTAGTTGGAAATATCACGATGGCAAGGATTATGAGTTGGTTGAGAATTCCTCAAGAGTATCTGGCCGAGACAATATTTGTATACTCCCTCCCTTGGAAGTGGAAGTGGCAGTCAAAGAGACCACTCTTCGGCACATTGGAGATCATGACCTTAGTTTTACTAAGACTAACCATCAACTGTTGAAGATCACATAAACTAAAGGTTTTCAAGTTTCTTGGGAGCATCATTGTAACTATCAAAGAAATAATCTTGAATATCATCTCCAAGTTAGCAAAAGAAGTGATGGATGGGTGTTTCTTCTTCGCTCTCTCTGGCACTTTCAAGGATTATAATGTATGGGTTATACACAATGGAGCTTCTAAACATATGAAAGTCGAATGTAATCAACTCCAGACTCTATCAAAAGGAACCTCCTCTCATTCAACTGAATTTGGAGTCAAGAAGAGATATCCAACAAAGGGAATTGGATCTACATTGTTCGAGCTACAAACAAGTGGGAGAATTCATCTCAATAATATTCTATTTGTTCTAGGTTTGAAGAAAAATCTATTTTCTATTTCTTTTCTAGAAGATAAAGGTGATAGAATTGTTTTTATTGATGGCAAAGTTTTGGTTTGGAGGACACTAGTATTGATCATGCAAGGATAATTGGGATTCGTGAGGAAACTCTATATAGGTTACTTACTCCTCTTCCCTAATCCCTACTTCACTTATGTGAGTCCTTCTAAACTATGGCATAGAAGGTATGGACACCTTCACTTCAAAGTTTTTCCATATCTAAATAAAATGGTCAATGGAATCCTCGAATTGAAGGAAGAACGTGAAGGAATCTGTAAGAGATCTTCTCTAGGCAAGAATGTAAAGAAACCCTTTGCAAGAAGTGATATCATATCAAAATAAATCTTAGATCTCATACACTATGATGTGTGTGGTCATATGGCAGTAAAGTCTCTTGGATGCTATCAATATTATGTAACATTCATCGATGATTTCTCAAGGAAAACAAGTTTGTACATCCTCAAGCACACAAATCAGGGATTCAAGAAGTTTCAAAAATTCAAAAATGAACTAGAAAGTCTAGCAAAAAGAAAGATAAAGACCCTAATGTCTAACAATGGTGGAGAATATACCTCCAAAGAGCTTATAATATTTTGCAAGGAAGCAGTGATTAAGAGGGAGCTAATTACACCTTATAATCCTGAATAGAATGGTGTGGTTGAAAGAAAGAAAAAAAATTAAGAATGTGTCAAAGCCATGCTACGTGATCAAGATATCCTTCAATTGTTATGGGAAGAAGCATGTGTAACAATTGTCCACTTGCAAAATCGATGTTCTCATAAGATTCTCAACATGACTCCAGAAGAAGTATTTACAAGAAATAAGCATAGTGTGGATCATCTTCAAATGTTTGGATGTCGTATTTATATAAACATTCCAAAGGAAAAGAGAAAGAAGTTGGATCCTACCAGTATGAAAGGCATCTTTTTTGGATATAGTGCTTAATCAAAGACGTAAAAAATCTACATTGAAGAGGATCGACGTATTGAAGTAAGAAGGGATGTAATCTTTGATGAAAATGTGATTTACAAGATATCCAAAGATATTCCAGTCGATTCTGATGAAGAGATACCCATTTTTTAGGATAGTGGATATCTCGAGGGACAACAACGGTCAAGATAGGCTACATCAACTCAAGAAGATGTTGAAGGTCCTAGTGAGCTTGTGTCGCAAGTAATTGTTCCTCAAATTTGAAAGAGACATACTTGGTTGAGAACAACTCTAAAATAGGCAGAAGGACACACAACTAAAGGGACCTTTAGAGAAAGTAAAAGACCGAAGAGGTATTCTGGTTATGCGGTTTGTATGATTAAGCTCATCGAAGCCAAACCCTCCTCTTATGAAGGTGCAACTAAACATTAAGAGTGGAGGAATGGAATGCAGGAAGAATACCAATCAATTATGAAGAATGATGTATGGGAAATTGTTCTTGGACCAAGTGACAAATATATAGTCATTTCAAAAGGGATATATAACATCATAAAGAATGATGTGGACAGAAGCATTGATAAGTACAATGCTAGATTTGTAGCTAGTGGATTCTCCCATAAATAAGCTATCGATTATGAAGAAACATTTGCTCCTACAACTAGATATATAATAATAAGCTCACTCGATCTTTGACTGCTACTATGGGATGGAACATTCATCAAATGGATGTTAAAACAAATTTTCTGAATGGGACCATTAATGAAGAGGTTTACATCGAACAACCTCAAGCATTTGAAGTCAATCAAAGGGAGACACATGTATGCAGATTGAATAAAGCTTTATATGGCTTAAAGCAAGCACCTAGATCATGGTATGCTAGGATGGATGCATACCTTTTGAGACTTGGTTTGTCAAGAGTTCTACAGATCATAACCTCTACATCAAAGTGGTCAAGGATGAACTAGTTATCATTCTTTTATGTGAATGATCTACTTGTTAAGGGCATGAAACATCGAATTCAAGAATGCAAGAAGAAAATAGAAGCCAAATTTGACATGAAGGATCTTGGGATCATGCATTACTATTTGGGACTAGAAGTTTGGCAGAAAACATGTGAAGTATATCTTGGTTAAGGAAAATAGTGATCAAGCTTCTACAAAAATTTGGCATGATGGATAGTAAGCCAATGATAACTCCCATGATTAATAATCTAAAGAAGTTGAGGAGTTCAGATTCTAGTCCAGTGGATCCTTCTTGCTAAATACAGTTGATTAGCTCCTTGATTTATCTGGTATATACTAGACTTGACATTCGTTTTACAGTAAATATCCTCAGTAAATTTCAGATGGAGACAAGGCATGATCATCAGATAATAGCCAAACACATCCTGAGATATCTACGTGGGGCCATACAATACTGCTGCCTTCGATATGTTGGTAATGAAATACAACTCATAGGATATACAGATTCTGATTGGCGTGACAGTGAGACAAACATAATAAACACTACATGTGGATGCTTTAGCTTTGGGTCTTCCATGATCTCATGGATGAGCAAGATGCAAGATATTGTTGCTTTGAGTAGTGTTGAAACCGAGTACATTTTTGCAAGTGAAGTTTGCAAAGAAGTCGTTTGGCTCAGGAAGTTGCTATCAAATTTATTTAGAGAACCATTTAGCCCTAAAGGTATACATTGCGGCAACGGAAATTGCATAAAGTTGACAATGGACCCAGTGTTTCATGCTAGTACAAAGCATATAAATAATAAGTACCACTACATCAGAAGTCTGGTATAATATGGGGTCGTGAAGCTACACTATATTCCTACATGTTCTGAACATGTAGTTGATATTCTGACAGAATCATTACCAAACAAGAAGATTGAGTATCTAAGGGGTAAACTTGATTTAGTGAATATCTCTTCTCTAATTGAGAGGGAGGGATGATGGACAATATATTCTTCTCTTTATGTGCCATGCACTAGACCAGGACTAATAGTCGTAAGTCTTAGTGAAGGGCATAAAGAAAGAATGGGGTCCGAAAGATTGGATAAGCATGTGAGATTGGAACTTCTTGAGGGTCATAAAATCCAAGATAGAAATGAACCTATAGACCGGTACTCTTTGAGGGTGAGGTAGGGCATCCAAGATAAGGGTAGTCAATGAGGGTCATTCTTGGAGGATTGGAAATCCAAGATAAGGATAGTCCTAAAAGGACATACCTGGTGAACATCCGAATAGGGTATGTGCCTTTAGAGCTAGTGTGGTATCTCACATAAAGCCTCTCAACATGATGCTCTCATATAAGTTGGGCTAAGTTAAAACTCGTTGACAATTTTGGTTGCAATATAAATGCTTAAAAGATGGTTTATCCATTCAACTCTTCTTATGGCAATACTTCAAGTTTGATATTCCATGTACTTCATGATGGGAGTATGAATACCTCCCTAGTTAAGAGGGAGCATTGAAGAATGTAAATAGTTTCGGTCTTCATAATGACCTTTGTAACATGACATTGTATATTTTGTATATAAAAAGGAAAAAAAGGAAATATTATTTGTAAATGCATGGGTTTCATGCTCAAGTATAGGTCAAAGCATGTTCTTCATGCTTCATAGTCTCATTTGGACTCATTGTCACAAAAGAAAATAATTAATTTTGAGTCAAGAAAAAAATTTTATCCAAGTCGGCACCAAGAAGGACAAGTCGGCCTAAAGAGGCCTATTTGACCCCTCCAAAAGGCTATAAATAAGGGCGTTGACTCATTTGGATCACTCACTCAAGCAAGTTCGATCTATAATAACGAAGCAAAAGTAAGAGCAAAAAAGATAAGAGGAAGAAGGAAGGTCTCTTGAGAAAAACATATTTTTTTGTCCACACGTGTGAAGTTGTCTAGGGTTTTTGTGCGAGTTGCAGGGGCCAAAATTGCAGGTAAAGTTGCATACCTTGTTGCAGGGCTGAAACTCTAAGGTGAAGCTACTTTGATCTTGGTTGTCTTTGGAAGGACTTTGTTTGTTTGTAGAGATCTTGTTGGTGGGCTAGCCTGGTGTTTGGGGAGAATTTTGGCTTTGGTCTTAGGTCTTGGAAGTCTCATTTTGAATAGATTCTATAAGAAGAGAAGTATTCTTTCTGGGTTTTCCCCTTGGAAGGGGTTTTCCCTGGCTTGGAGCCTATATCTTGTGTAGTTTGTGTCTTTGTGATCTTCATTGTTTTGGTAATTGCTTGATTAACAAGAAATAAAAATAATAAAAGGCCAACTAACATAAGTAATTATCAAGGAAAGTCAAACATGATATACAAGATTCTTGATTTTCCAATAGTACTAACCCTCTTGGAGGTCATTTATAGCCAAGATGGGTTCATGACGATGTTTATGTAGGTCTCATAAGACACATGACTTAGAGGACCCCTAGGTTTTTCGCTTTACTATTATGTAAATGTGTAGCCCATGTCTTGTAGAGGTTGTTATATCTAGAGAGAAAAATTACTTTATATATAAGCATGAATCTCCTTGCGTATTTTCCACACTTTGGCCTAGTTGATCATCTCCCTAGCACTTCAAGAATTGTTGAGATGTATCCATCACTTGAGGCCACTCTACAAATTTTCAGGTGAAGACAACTACCAAGATCGCTTCAAAAATCTTTAGGAACTAATCACAACACCATAGGTACTTGAGGATCCTTCTTCATGCACCTAGTGTCTCCATGCCATGCTATGTCACAAATATAGAAGCACTCATCCATCTCTTCATCCATCTCATATAGTTGGAGGCATGTGTCACAGAATTTTATGACATTTGAGTATGTGTCACTCTCCATGGCCTTTTGTCTAGTGTCGAGCATGGACATTTTTGTTTACCATGAAGGGTTACCAAAGGGTTATACCAAGGTGATTAACATCTCGCAGGGAATCATTTGAGACAAGTCACATTAAAGAGTTGTATCAATGTAATAAACATTATGAAAAGATTCTTTTGAGATAGGTCTCCCTCAACAACACAAGCTACCCCATAGTTTCACTACAACCCAAGTATTACTCCACTAGTAAAATTTACAAATTCTTGATACTCCAACATAATTGCTTTTCCTAAAATTTACAAATTCTTGATACTCCAACATAATTGCTTTTCCATTTAGTTGATTGAGTCTTTTACAACAAAGATAGACTATATCCTGAACCATCCTACTTAATTCCTCGATACACAAACGTGATACATCAAAGGCTTATCTAAGACCAAAATAAAATTTAAATATCACTAGGGGACTTTTAACATACTTGAAGATACACGAAAGATCAAACTAGTATACAAATTCTATTAGTGTGACACTACTTGCCAAGGTTCCAACAAAGGTATTACATCATGTCCAACCAAGGAACTCAACCTAAATTTCCTACTAGTTTTACCTAGTGAATGACACATGTATGTGTATAACGAAAAACTGGAATATATATATATATATATCGTTCCCCAAAAAGAGAAAAAAAAGAGAAAAAACACTTGTTAACTTGATAATTAATCCAAAAAGAGATAATAATGTTCATATCCTCACAACAAGAAAACTCCAATACAATAAACCATAGTTAGGCTACTACTTGTACTTATGCAAAAGTCTTATCCACCCTACCACTTAGCGTTAATGATGTGGCCGTGTTATAAAAGTCAGATTTGAAGTATTTGTTTGAAATCCAACAACCTATATACCACCCATGGCAGTATTAAAAGCTACATGGAAAGGTGGTTATTGGATGCTATACTTATAGCCCTACCATTAATAAGTATAAGCCTAATCAACTTTTGACCCCACCATTAATGGTTATCAACCTGGTCAACTTTATTTAATAAATACCATTTTAAATTGGAGTTCTCTACGGAGGCAGAAGAATTGCCCGAACGGCCAAAAGTGACCGAAATCCAAGCAAAAAAATTAAAAAATATATATTAAAGTAGTGGTGTTTAAATCATGTTTTTTTATGGTGGAAATGGAATCAGCACCATCAAAAACCTCCAAGACACCCGAAAATTTGAAGTTCGATAGCTATACCCTGGATTTACAAAAATTCCTACCGAATTTTCTTAAAATCTTATCAGATTTTCCATGATTTTCAGGACAGAAAAGTATCAAGCTCCTTTTAAATAAGCTCCTTTTACATGAGTATCAAGCTGGTCAACTTTATTTAATAAAGACCATTTTACATTAACTATGCACCGAGTTTCCCGCCGATTCATTGAACATGACCACATAAATTAATTAACCAAATACACCACAGAAAGAGATTTGAATAAAGCCTACAGAATATTCTACGTAGCTGTTGCTAGTCCAAAGCAAGTTTTCAAGTAAATCAAAGGGTTAAACACCCCGAAATAAAAAACGTTGAATAATGTCCAAAGAAGATTCTACTTAGTTGTCGCTATTCCCCAGCAGCATTTGAAAAAAAAACACGTATTAAGTACCATTCACCACAAACAACCAGGATGCTCTGTTATGTCATTTTTTTAGGTCATTTACAGTCGAGAGCTACTAAATCAATATGCCAAATTCAAGACAACTAGCAATTATTCTTTCTTAGTGATAATCAAACAACACAATACAATCTATCAATAGTTAGTGAGTTATCTTCAGCAGTGGCAGCGTATTAGCGTGGATTGTTGTCAAACCCGTGTGGAAAGAATTCCATTTAACTACAATCTTAATTAATAAGTTAAAAGTGGCGATTCAATGTTGGAGCTGGCATTCCAATGTCTACACCTAAATTTGACATCAAAACCTAAACATATAACTCCAGAGGAGAATCTGCCAGGAATTACATGGAAAATAATTTTCAAAAATTCATTCGTGAAAACATATGTATGAACGCTATAAAAAATCGGTCATACAAACCACAAAACAAAGCAAGAAAATCAATCTCTAGGGTACAAAAACTAAATCACCGATGTACAGCTAAAATACTTCATATAATAATAATCTCTACTCGAAAACTCAAAACATCCGTTCTACTATATATACTACATTATGTCTATAATTTTCCTTAGGTGTTTGTTTTGCAATAAATTCCAGGTTTGAAGTGCGATTTCCCTAGGTGTTGTTTTACAATCAATTCCAGGTTTGAAATTCGATTAATTTCTACAAGGCTTACCAAAATACTTACTGCATGACTTGATAGCAACCCAGTTCTCAAGAATGGAAGTTGATTCAAATGCTGTTAAGGAATAATACACCTAAGGACTAACCATGTAATTGAATGATAATAACACTCCCAAATGTTAATAACACGGGAAAATGGCAAATCTGTTGATGCATAACTCTACAAAAAGTTATGCCGGACACAAGTGTTGCGACAGAAAACAAAATGGGAATAAGACTGCTTAGCTTGCAGTCCAATCACCCAAACCAGACATAATTTCAGAGAAGGGAAACCAGTAAAAATGCATGTTCCTCGTCGACTTGATCATTCTAATGCACTTGTGTTAACTCTGATCCAATCCTTTTAAGATCCTTGATTCTATTCCGTCTTTGGGTCACCACGAGGGAGACAAATATAGGGTGGTAATGTCATGATAAACCCTGACGTCTGTTTATGATGGGAATATCACACCAAAAACTGAAAAAAGAACACTAAATGGAGGAAAACAGAGGAAAAGCATTTAAAATTAGCTTGAAACTTTAGAGGGGCCTTGTATGATCCTTTTCAGAAGCTAATTCAAAATCGATTATAGTCATTCTACTGAGATCTATGTTTGAAATGATTCAAGTTATAGTAAGAGTTAACATTATTTTGGTTCTGGTGAGAATCTTATCTGTATGTTGTTGGAAAAGCCCTAATCTTCATAAAACCCCAAATATTAAGTTCGAAAACTTGCTGCTCTGGCAACAGAATCACATTCAGACATACTAGTACACCTATGCTTCCAGTGACTTTGTAATGCATCATTACCTGTCCCTAAACAACAGGGCAGAGGAATTGATTTTTATAATTGTCAAATATCTGCAAGGATTTTTAAGCCCCTTTTATCGCTAGGATTACCAGCTGAGATAAAGGGTAACAAGCGCATTCCTTTTCTTGTAACAGGATCAGTACCAACATTAAAGACAGTCTGAATTCAGAGAAGAAAAAATGATTTTTATAATTGTCAAATTCTGTAAGATTTTGTAAGTCCCTTGTATCACTAGCGTTACTAGCTGAGAACAAGGGTCATAAGCGCATTGCTTTTGTAAAAGGATCAATACCAAAATTAATGCCGGTCTGAATTAACCGACAAACAATGTACGCAATCTAACCAAAGAAACATTCTCCCAGGGGCGTTCCCACCGTTCAATTCCGATCGGTATTCTTTAACTTTGACTATAGAAAATTCATCTTTGAATTCTCTTTCAGAAAATCTGGCATCTGCGTTTTGTGTTTCGTATGCAAAACAAAAAACCAAAAAACCTGCTAACAAACACACCCTTGAAATGGGTGAATAAATTAGAGCGTGTAATGGACATCATTAACTCCGCCTTCTACCAAAAGCTCACAACTTCTCCTAAATATCTATTATGACTACTGGGCTTTGTTTGCAAGCAGGCATGAGACTCCGAGGGAAATCCTCGGGCAGTACGGCCACTGGGGAATTTCCACACTGCTTTTGAATTGCAAGCCCAAGTTCATAGCCTAAAACTCTAGCAACTGGTACAGCAACTGCATTTCCAACTTGTACGTACCTATTCAACATACAGCAAGCATTAGAAGATAATATCAAACTAAAATATGGTTTTAAAATAAGCAGGGCAACAAATTCCTTGAGTTCCATAACAACAGCTGCCAAATGTCAACAGGCAAAAATGGATAAATCTAACCTTTGTTTCACGGTACCAAATAATTTATAATAATCAGGAAACCCTTGTATGCGGGCATTTTCCCGAATTGTGAGCACACGATCCTGTTCTGGGTGTAATATAACCTGAGAGAGAAAACAGAGTAATTTGCAATTCCCCTGTTAATAATTATGCACAAACAGTATAGGGACTTCAATTAATAAAGCAACTTCAGAACTAAGTTAGCAAACCTGATTGTGAGGCTCGGCTCGAGTAATAACAGTTGAAACAATCTCATCCCACCATAGTCTTCCGAAGGGCCTGAAAATGAAGTAAGATCTTAAGCACACAAAGAATCTAGAAAAGAAAGTAGATATACAGCATACCTTCAGAAGTTCCAAAATTACACCATAAACTCACCATAAAAATAGCGCTAAAAGGAATTTTCCTAATTTTCTCTTTGTTAAAAGGAGGATACAACCCACTCTGCTGGTCAATTTGCAGAAGCAGAATCCAATGCCACTTTCATTTATGGCTATTAAAATGTAGCAAGGGTATCCCAACATGCATTTCCATTTCCTTGTAAAAGGTCACAATTTCAAATCCAAAGGGAAGTAGATAATGTACAAGTGGGTCCCTTGTCTCACAAACAAGGGTATCCCATGTATCAATTTGGTGTCTGGTTTGGTCATGACATTATTATTATTATTATTTAGTTCTTTATGTGTGATTGTGATTTATTTGTGAGCAGGGTGTGTTGAAGATTTGATCCTCAGCTTTTGGTAGATGGGTGGGCGTGTGGAGTTTTCTTTGACTCTTCTTTTGCACTTTCTTGCGCACATTTCCTTTCTGCATTTTTGGCACGTGGTGACCAGCATTCAAATTTGAATGTTTTCAGGCCCTTCCAAAGGGTTTGGCCCTGGAGAGAAGTGTTCCTTGAAATTTGTTCCCAAAAAAGTTTAAAATCTAAATTTTAGATGTCAATTGAGATATAGTAGGTTTGGAGTCTCGGTTCTTTAAATTCCTGGTATACATGTTTTACAGGCTGTTAGATATATCGGAAGCCACTAGGTTTGATCTTGGGCCTTGCCCAGATTACTCCACTGAGTCACAAATTCACCATGGTTGGAGACCCAAAACAAAAAAGAGAGATGTCAATTAAGATGGGGATGATTTGATAGAAATGTGCTTCAAAAGAAGGGCAATTTTTTAATAGCCCGTAAACATTAATTTCAGATAATCCACTTTGAACCCGTCCAGGTTTTAGCCCAAGTTTTAGCCCTTCGTAGAAGTGTTCCTCGAAATTTGCCCTTAAAAAAATTGAAGATCTAAATTTTGGATGTTAATTGAGAAATGGCGATTTGATAGAAATGGCAGATGAGCCTCAAAGCCTTCGAAAAATGCTGCAATTTGCTTCTTTTCTCCCATATTTTCTCTATCCCCATCAGATATATGTGTATGTGCTCTTTGTGATCCAATCAGCAACTTTAGAATGATGTTTCATTTTTTTCTCTGGGGTATTTGCGAATAAACAAAACCACCCTCAGTGTATAACTATTGTCAATGTCGTCATGGGTTCAGATCCATTTGTATACAAAGTTACAAACCCAAAATCTATATCTTGATTCATGAAGATTGGGAAGAAAGGCATATCTTATATTTCAGTATCACAATATCAATTCTCAAACTCTTGACTAGGGTTTTGAATTGTATCTTAGCTGTTAATTAATATGTTTGTATTGATGCCATATTCTAAGACAAATTTTCATCCATTCTGATGTGCTAGTTGAATATTCGTTCAACATAGACACTTACGTGCCCATTTTCCTAGGATTAAACTGATTTGACCTAGCAACAAAATAACACATGGGATCATAGCAAAAAAGATTTATTATTGGGTCTATGCCATCGGGTGATATTCTTTTGTCATTGTTAGAGAAAACTTAGTTCAAGTTGATCCTTAGTGCCATTCTTGTGAGTGTTCAGAAAGTTTAGATTCATTAGAGTTCCCTTGCTTAAAAATCTTAAAATTAGAAGCCAGCCTATTCACTCTGCGCTTACTGTATGAGATAAGGTGTCACTTCAACTTTGTGACAAACTTAAAGGAAAAATCAGAGCATGAACATTTTAGCTATGTAAACAGTGGCCACCGTTATAGTCAACCATCTATTACACATTCACATTAAATATACATTAAAGAACCATTCACCTGACCAATAAAGACCTGCCCATATAAACCATTTGGGATGTGTATCCATAGAGAAATAATGACTCTGATGTGTTCAAGACTCATTACATGCATTCAACTCTGAGCATCTTTGTGGCTACGGGTAAGAACTCCTTAGATGGTGAAAGTTATCGCTGGGATGGCTCATAGCAATGCTTTAGCAGCAAAGCATTGTGAAAAACAATTTGTAATGGAACACGCATATGTTTCCTTTCTATTTCGTGCACACAATAGTTAATTTGATTTTAATTCTGGTCAGCTTGAGTTAAGATTTGTGCAAACTTCAAGGAATCGTGCATAACTACCTATTTGCCTACTCGTGTATTTTGAGATCTAAAAGAATTTTGCATAAAGTCATAGAGGGAATATGAATGACATACAAATTATAGCTTGGGTTAAGTTTTGTTCAAACTTCAAGGAGTTGTATATATCTATACCTTTTTTCCCACCTGTATATTTTGAAATCTATAAGAATTTTGCATGAACTCAGAGGAAATATGAATGGCATATGAATGACATATAAATTAGTTTGGGTTTTCTTCAAACATCGAGTCGTATATAACTACCTATATATTTTGAGATTTATAAGAATTTTGCATGAACTCATAAAGGATATATGAATGGCATACAAATTACAAATTGGTAAATTCCATGAATATAGATGAATATAGATTAGTACTAGTATATTTATCTAGCAAGATAATATATTTGATGAACCCATACGTTTTGCTTTGTGCAAACTGTTAGTTTTTGTAGCATCGGATGTGTTCTAGCCACAAAATTTTGTGGAGAGGCTAGAATACATGAGATCTCCAAACCCTAGAAATCGTTTTTGGAAATTTTGCTTAGAAGGGTAATAATCAGTGTTAATTATCAAATCTTTCGGTGAAAATCACACTGGAGAATTTTGTGTCGACACGTTTCGAACCAGTCAGTGTGGTTCATCATCAAGACAAAGGTGGACCATTTTCACCATCGAAAGTTTAGGGAGGCCTTTGAGATTGAAAAGAGGCCTGTTAACCTGAACAGAGATGATGGATGGAGTGTGAGCAGGTGTTTAGTGTGAGCAGGTGTTGGATCCCTGCCCTTCATTCGTAGCTTTTTGAGTTTTTTGCTCTTCTGTTTGTCTAAGGATCGTCGTTTATCCCCTCTTGTCCTGTTTTGCTCTCTCCTTTCTATTATTCTTTGTTATTTAGTAAAAAATTTTATTTTTATTATTTATTTGTTTATTTTATATATATATATATATATATATATATATATATATATATATATATATATATATATATATATATTTTTTTTTATTATTTTTTATATTTTATTTTTATTTTATTATTATTATTATTATTATTATTTTTTTTTAAGGTAATGTTTATTTATTTTTTATTTATTTTATGTTATATATGTTTTATTATTTATGTTATAACATAGTAAGGGTCAGTAGTTGTTTATAATCTTATTTTTATTAATTAATTGCTTATATAAAGAAATAAATAAATTTATTAATTAATTAATGAATTAAAAAATTAAATAATAATAATAATAATAATATATGTATATATATATATATATATGTAAATTAATGAAAATAAAGGAATTAATTTAGTTTTTAAAATTATATTAAAATTTTCAAGTAATATATAAAATTTTATTGATTTTATTATATTTTCTAATATTTTTATTTTTATTTACTGTAATGTTCATTTTTATATCGATTCATTTATTAATTCCTTACTATTTTTTATTCTTATATATTATTAAAAGTAAAAATAAAATTGAAAAATTATTGTTTTATTTTTCGATTTTATTTTTATTTTTATTTTTATTTTTATTTATTTTTTGGTCAAACTAGCTGGTAGTGTTATTGGTTATTTATTTTATTTTTAGTATTTAGTTTTTTATATTTTATTTTATTTTTTATGTTTGTTTTATTTTATTTTTATTTTTATTTTTATATTTTTATAGTTTTATTTTTATTGTTTATGATCAAACTAACAATGGCTATTAGGAGCATCTTTTTCTATCTAGAGCTGCTTTTTCTATTTGGAGCTTCTTTTTTATTTTATTTGATTTATTTATTTATTGATTTTTTATGGTTAAACTAGCCGTTATTGTATAACGGCTATTTGAAACTTCTTTTTCTAGGAGCTTCTTTTTTATTTTATTTGATTTATTTATTTATTGATTTTTTATGGTTAAACTAGCCGTTATTGTATAACGGCTATTTGAAACTTCTTTTTCTATTTGGAGCTTCTTTTCCTATTTGGAGTTTCTTATTTCTATTTGATTTATTTAATTATTTATTTTTGGTTCAAACTAACTATTATTATTATTGTTTATTTATTTGTGATATTTTTAATTTTATTGATTTATTTCTTTATTAATTTTTTTATTTTTTATTTTTTTAATTGTCAAACTAGCCGTTATGGTACAACGGCTATGTGGAGCTTCTTTTTCTATTTAAGCTGCGTCCTTGATCAGATTTTGTATCTTGTCCTGATGATGAACCACACTGGTTCGAAACGCGTCGACACAAAATTCTCCATTGTGATTTTCACCGAAAGATTTGATAATTAATTTATGGATCACAGAAGTCATATTCCTAATAATCAGTATTAATTCAGATAAGGCGAAAATAGTCTAGAAACTCACACAGATCGATCCAGAGATGATCCTAGCCATTGATTAAGTTTTAATATTGGTCGTTGGTGCTCCAACAATGGATTATAAGAGATGATTGATGTCGTGATGAAAAAAGACACTTGAGCAGTTTGATTTCTTGGCAGATCTATTTCCAGAGTAGCAGCAGTCAGTCGCCGGAGAGAGCCAAAAATCGAAACAATTAGTGTGGGGCAGGGAAAGTGATCCGGAGGAACTTTTCCAGGTCTGGAGAGGCAGCAACAAGAGGGCCGAGTTATCCCAATGAGACAGCACAAAGCTCTGTGCAATAGCTTCAGAGAGGGCAGTTTGATTTGCCAAAGAGAAAGTTGTGCTCAAATCCAAAGGCCAAGCAGAGGTTCCAGAGGGCCAAAGAGACGGATTTCCTCAGCAGCAGAAGGAAAAATGACTTCATCAGAGACTGGTTGGAGGCTTGACATCAAGGAGACTGCGTAGTCCAGCACAAAGGGTGACGCAGAAGCTTCAGAGGGCCGAGTTTTCTGTAGGCAAGTTATGCCGAAGGGTAGATTCCCTTCAATAATTTTGTTGCCCAGATTTTGTTGATGTGGATTGTTAGTTTCATACATCTAGATTGTACTCAAAATTTCACTACTGCATGATAATAAAAACACTCACTGCTGCACTGGTTTTCCCGCATTGAGTTTTTTCGGGGACTTTTGTCCAAAAATAATTGTGTCATATTTTATGTGTGTGCTAGCATTTCTCAGTTCTAACGCGTTTTATTTTTACGTAGATTTTTATTTGTGAAGGTTGCAGTGTGCTTATTTCGATATATGTGTAGCAGATAAATTGTTAAATAATTAACAATTAAAAGGAATAATAGTAGTTGCTGCAATATGATTTCAGTTTGAAATTTTCACATGGTATCAAAGCGTAGTTGATCAGCGGAAGTGCACAAATTCGAAAGAAGGAATTTCGTTGCTCAGTAAGAGCAGCAAGCCGAAATTCCCAGGGGCAGCGAGGTCTTTTTCCAGAGGGCCAAGTCACTTGAGGAAACTCGATTTTTTTCAAGGCAGAAAAATTTGATTTTCTAGATCGAGTGATTCCAAAGGTAGAGGGAGAATCTCAAAATTTTTGTTGAGAAAATCTCTGGCTAGATGGAGAGGGTTTTGCAGCAGTTCACTAGAGCAGAGCCAGCGTCGGGTGGAAGAGAAAAGTACACACAAAGGGAGATTTCTCTCAGAGGGTTTTTGGCCAAGAAATATGATTTTCCAATTATAGATTGGCAGTAGCAGCTAGCAGAACAACGCATTCTAGGAGGGAGTACGAGTATCAGAGTAGCAGCCAAGCATAGGAAAGAGGGAGATTTTCAAGGTTTATTTCTCCAATTTTGAGTTGCCAGATTTTGCAGCTTTGTAGGGATGGACGTACGAGATTTTCCAGAGGAGGTCGTGCGAGTTAGCGAGAATACAGATCTATGCAACAGTTCAACTTCCAGTTGCCAGAAATAAGTGTCAGAAGAAGTACAAGTTTTCTAGTGCGAGTTGCAAAGAAAGGAAGGGTCCCAATCAGGGACTAGGCTTGAAAGGAGATAATGGGGCACCAGATCCAGGTGGAGGAGGAGTATGAGAATTTAGTGTGCCAAATGGTGGGGGTTCAAATGGAATAGGTGGGTGGCCACCAATATCCACCTGGATCATTAATGTCCCAAAATGGCTCCGGGCGTGCAGGACCCGAAAACCTGCTAAAAATAATAAGTTGCTCGAAGTGAAAAGCTGCAAGAATTGATGTTGCGGGTCCAAATGGAATAGGTGCGTGGCCACCAATATCCACCTGGATCGGGAACTAATTACTTTCTATATGTAAACAAGCAACACTTGTAGAAAAGAAAGTCTAGATAAAGCCACAACAACTGCTGATTGGTGTTAAATGGCAATAGACATAATAGCATATACTTCTATTGTCACTACAACACACATTACTGCTCTGCCCATATTTTGTTCACATCCCATTTGCAGGAGGCTATTTATTTGAGATTAATAGATCAAGGCTTTTTAGAAGGTTGCCACGATACATACTAATCATTCATTAAACTGCAAATTTCTAGAACAGAAACATTTTAGTAGTGTACCTTGCATAAGGGCCAGTGAATTCTTCAGAGGCCACCTCAAATTTGGCCAATATAGACTCATGTTCATGCACACCAGCACTCGACAGTTCGTGTGCCAAATCATCCAAGCTATCAACTTTTCCAGCAAGAGATGTCATTTATAAAACAAGATTCCAGAACAACGTGAGAGATGCCGCAATGAAACAGATCAAAGTCTTTATATTTGATTGTGCGGAAGTCATCATTATAGTAATGGAGATGATATGTATGACACTCCTTCAACCCAAAACTAAATTTTGTATACTTCGATGGCCTTCCTTCACGCTGATGTATCCTCTTCTCCTCACAATTGTATCCTCATCTCCAGCAGTGATTACCCTCAACACTACCGAAATATGCGAGAGAGGAATACACCCTAAACAGAGATATGTATGACTCTCCTTCTTCCTCCGCTGAGATGCCTCCTCCTTCCTGACTTCCACAGGTTGCCCAAACCGATCCAAAACTGATCCTCTAAACTAGGATCCAACACTTGCAAACATTCACTAAAACACGTACCTTTGTCCACTGTTTGAAAGCTGCTCCACCACTAGAAACTAGGGCATCATGATAGTCCCCTTTTCAGTCCTTATCTCTGCCCAAAATTGCCCCTAAAGACTGCAGTTGTCCTTTAGGGAAGGAATCTCCCTCCACGCTGCAATGTATGGGCAGTTTCTAGCCCTAATCATGCACTGCCCTTCTTGTTATGAAATCGGCTCCATTTTAGCCCTTTAAACAGTCTGCGGCAGCCTATTTTGAGGGTTGTCTCACCTCAAAAGAGCCCTCAAACAAACCCCACCTCCTGCGGCCCTCCAACAAGGTACTACGGCTGTCCTTCAGCAATTCGGTGCTCTTGAAATGACATCAAAACAAGCCCTCTCAACCACGTTGGTCCAGGCTTCCTTGCTGCGGCCTAGAACAGAAAACACCTTTCTCCATCGAGCTCTTGTGAGGCAAATGTTGCACACAATGGATCTTTCCCAATAGATTGGTGATTTATCTCAACACAAGTTGGGCTTTGTCTTCACCTTTGCTCTGATACCGTGTTAATTTCTGAAGATGTTCTATGCTAAATGGAGATTTACTTCAATAGCAATCATATAGAAGTAAAAATGTTGATAGAACATACCAATAGATCGATGGAAGACAAGCCAATAAAAACAGAGATGAAGAATGGTGGCATTATGGTGATCAACAAGATGCGTCAACCAACAAAGTCTTAATTAGGTCAGCCAACCCAATGTGTCACACAACCCCAAGACGACTCATCAAAACGCTGCATCAAAACACTGCACCAAGAATCCCTAACGCTGCACCATGAGAAGCCCTAATCGCATCACCATGAGAAACCCTAATCGCAGGCTGTAGCACCATCCATGAGAGAAGATAATGCCTCCAAAAAGTGTGTGTTGAAATGACCTCCAACTCTCCAATATATAAATCCATTTGTGGGGGTGTGTGACACATCTCTTATGCATGTGGGATAAATCTGGCCGACATTGTACATGTGGAATAAATTCAAAATACATGTTTTTCTCATCCGATCAAGATGATCTTTAGATTGATCTTGCACCTCTCCAAAAGAGGAATCCAATGAGAATATTGGCATCATCATCTGAGCATCACAACATGGAGTTTGGACCTAGTTTCCCAAAATTAACAGCTGGACAAACTAGGAGTCCAAAAAGCACTTTAATCGTTTTCCAATCCCATAACTCTGCCTCTCTACATCTGTTTTGAAGAGCATATAATGCTTTCCACCCTCCTAAGATTCTCTTCTTTCTGCAGTCCTCCCAATTAAGTTTGTTGTTGAGATCGATCCCGAGGTATTTGTACTCATTTACTTCTTCAAGAATGTTGCCTTCAAACAAGAAGGTATCCTGACTCTGCTTCCTTTTATTAGAGAAAATCATTATCTTGGTCTTGCTAATATTGACTTGCATCCCCACTACTCTACAAAAATGCTCAAGGGCATATAGGTGCATTTGAAATCCATGGGCTAATTTAGAAATCAATACAAGATCATCAGCATATAAAAGAATCTTTATCACAAACTCCCCCAACCGAACACCATCCCCATCGTGCAAATTTAGCAACTCTTCCAGTTTATCAATATATAAACCAAAAAGAGTAGGGGATAAAGGGCAACCTTGCTTGACTCCAATGTCACTTCTAAAGCTTTCTGAAATACCCGTTGAGGTTATATAATTACTCAAATTTCACGAGTAGACACCCATTGGATGCGGAATTAAATTCCGCATCCAAGGAGTACCCATTACACATACTTTAAAGAAGACCCACATTGATAAAAATTGAAGATACAGTAAAAAAATGCATACTTTTAAAAATTGAAGATACAGTAAAAAAATGCATACTTTTAAGAAGACCCACATTGATAAAAAATGAAGATACATTAAAAAAACGTGTTGATACTCCTTGGATGCGGAATTTAATTCCGCATCCAACAGGTGTTTACTCATTAAATTTGAGTAAACCTATAAGGAGATAAGCCATAAATACAATTTTTTTTTTTTTTTTCCCTCCAAAATATTTACATGTACCTCTTTTTAAATTTAAAGGATTTTAACTAGTTTACTTATTATGTACATGAAAATTTCATGGGCACTTTTAGGCTAAAATTTTCTCGAATGCAAATATTCTCATCTTCAAATGTGCCAGTAAGTGTTGAGAATAACCCTTCATCCTTGGGAGAAGTCTTGGTCATACTATACTTGATGGATAATAGGAGATTCCATAATGCCTTGATTCCTTGCTTGAGATGACTTGCTACCATGGAACACTACTTTGAAGACTTCTTCAAGGATGTAGTGATCTTCATCATGCCCTTAGCCAACCCTAGATCTGAAACCACGTTGAGAAATCTATAGAGCTACAATTAGGATGATTTCTCTTAAACTTGATAACTGCTTGTGATGTCTTTTTACTTTTTTCTTACTTATTAGCTTCTTCTCTTGTTATTATGTTATTCTTATCATCAAACATCTACCAAAACAAGAAGATCAACAATACACAGGAACATAAGATATAGGTTGCAAGCTAGTGCCAAAACCTCTCCACTTGAAAGGAAAACCCACAAATCTCTTCTCTTCTTATAGATTCTTCAAATGACAAATTCCAAGACCTTTATACCAAGACCAATACCCTTACAAGACCATGTCTGACCTTCTTGATGATATGCTTCCTTTGTCCAAGTCAAACCCAGTCAAATCTCTTTCAGCCGCACAACTTCGACCCCCAACTACAAAATTTCAGCCTCTACTGCAGGTCTGAAATTTTCAGCCCCTGCAACAGTTTTTGCCTCCACACATGACAGAAAATCTAGAGCTTCCAAGGCTTCCTTTGACCTTCACTTGAGTTTCTCCTCCTTTTAGGGCTTGAGGATGGACTAATAGATCTTCTTTCAACCTTCTTTCTGCAATTTCTCCAAGTTCGATCTTGCAACAACAAAACCCTAGCCTCCTACCTTCACACGTGTGAAAAGAGAGAGAGAAATAACCCAAACACTTGTCCTTTGACCTTCTTTCTTCTTCGCTAGCCTTCTTCTTCTCCTCCTTCGCTTGAATGATGAGAGAATGAATAATGCCAACAGGAGGTTGAGTTCCCTCCTATATACAGGCTTCCAAGGTGGATGAAATGCCCTAATTGAGGCTAACATTTTAGCTGCCAGACCAACTTCGTCTTGGGGGGTATTTTGACACTTTTAAATTCAAAAATAATTCTTTTTACAAGTTACAACGTGCTTGATGGGGCCTTATTCATACGACAATGACTCTTTTGCTTCTTGACCCTAGGACAAACCCTAGAAGCACTCAATGGGTGCTTGACCTCTAAATAAAAGACCTTGAGCATGAAACCCATGCTACAAAAATAACAATAATAATTTTTCTTTCATTTTACAACATACAAGAATCAAAAGTACATTTCATATTTATGAAGACCGAACCTAGTTACACATTTTTCAACAATGTTGTCATGTGCACGTTTATTCTGCTATAGTCATAAAATCAATCATTGTCCTTTGAAAAGAATTTGTCATGGATCCATCACAAGATGCTATCACACCATCCTTTGAAGGATATTGACCACTTGTGAATCATAATCAACTTTTCAACATCCCACAAGCCAACATCATAAATCACCTCATTCTCATTAAATATCTCACATTGTTTTGAGCTTCTCCATCTGTCCTTATTACTAAAATTTCTTGTTTTATGTAAAAGTAGGTGAGAGAGGCTTTCTCCTTAGCTCCCTCTGTTTCTGGAGTAACTTCCTTGAATCAAACTTTGGTCCAAGTCAAGTTATCCATATCTAACATGAGAAAGATGCCATCATTCATACTCAAATTAATACTAGTCATAATTTTTGCCACCTTAGAATGCCTCAGAAAACACAAAATTTGGATCGGCTCCTTCTTTATGCCTCAATATGCTTTGGTCTATTTTAAAGGAGCCTCAAATAGGCCTGAAATCTATCTCAAAATGTTGCCTCAAAGACTTGCTTCAGAGGCCAAAAACAACATTTGTATTTTTCTATCTTATAGTTATCACAAAGATGATTCGGGCCTTCTTTTGCTTGAAATTCTTCCACAAAAAATTGATCAAATCTGCAAATCGATCTTCTTCTTCTTTAGATATTCAATGAGCTCAAGCTTCAAACTTATCTAGATTAGTTGTTACCTCATATCACTCGAAATTCCTTTATCCCATTCTCAGGGAATAATAACATCTATGTATCCAAAACCATTATTAGTGGATTTTAATGGAAGTCTTCCTTGTAGCCCCTCTCATGTACTTTCACTAAGTCATTTAGTCTAATGCTAAGTCACTTCTTCCTACTTGATTATATTCCTTCATCACATGCACTCAGTGAGTCCGTCTTTCTGGTAAGATGTTATTTCATTAGGCTTGTTCTCACACAACTGTTTTCAACTCTAAGGCTTGGAGCCATTTGTCAAACAATAAAAAAATAAAGTACTTGTTGAACTCTTGCCTCTAGGCCTGACTTCAGATTTTCTAAAACTTGACTTCTTCAAGATACTATACAAGTTTTTCTTTCACCTAGGCTCTGATCCCATGTTGATTTTTCTTATGATAGAAACTGGTATTCTAATCTTGATAATTACTTCCAATGATTTGTATTCTCAAGTTGTCTTATGTTACTTATATCATTAGGTAATTATGCGTAGAAGATCTCAACTATAATGCAATAATAACCATAGGATCATAAAGAAACAACCATACACAAAAAGATGACACAATATTACCTTGGGAAAACCCAAATTTGGGAAAATCCCAACCAACTTTTCTTCAAAGGAGAATTCAATCTTTAACAAAGTTCACAATATCAATTGTCTAGAAATATGTGACAATTTCCAAGCATAAATACCAATCAAACCTGGTCAAAGGAGAGAGAATGTATGAATTCCAGTTATTTTGGTCAAATCTCATCAATAATCTGATTTTCGATCTAATCTGCTTTTGGTCAACTATGGTTGAAGGAGGCCAAATTTCAGCCCTCCAACTTCCTCAAGAATTTGGTCAAACATCCTGAATTGACCTCCAGTCAATGCTAGCGAAAGTGCCTAGAGGCTAGAACTATGGTCAAAGTTATCCTCCTTTTCTCGACCAAACTTGTCAAAGATTTGGCCCAATAGCAGCCTGTAAACTCAGTCAAATTGTGCAAGAATAAACTCGGTCAACGTTGGTCAACGACAGCTTCATATCTGGTCAAACTTCGCTTTCTTCCCTTATGTTGACTTCACACATGTGGATCAGATATGTTGTTGATTGGATGGTCTAATTGGATGTCTTCTTTGACCCTTTATAGTGATCATGTTAAAATTGGAAACTAAGGCCAAATTCCACATTGGGACAACTCATATGATGGAGATGATATTTTTATTGGATTCCTCTTTTTGGGAGGTCCAAGATTGATCTAAAGATCATCTTATTCGGATTAGCAAAAGTATGATTTTGAATTTATTTCACACATGCGCAAATTGTCGAGGTTGGCCTCAGTCAAATGTAGGCTCATGAAGCCCAAGAGATGTGTCTCCTCACCCTCAACAATTTGTATAAATAAGAGTGACCTCTCTCCTCATTTGGAAATCACTCATCACATCATACATCTCTCTCTCCTCTCTTGATTGGTTCATATAGCTTGGAACATCCTCTCTCTTCTTCGCATGTGTGGCAAGAGGCCAAATATTTATGGGTAAAAAACAGGTCGAATTTCAGAGGAGCATATCAGCGTTGACTGTTGATTTTTGGGTAGCATCGGATGTGCTCTAGCTCTGAAATTTTGTGGAGGGCCTAGAACACATGAGATCTCCAAGACCCATAAATTGTTTGGAGAAATTCCACCCAGAGTGAAAGTTATTCAAACAATTAATTATTTTTAATGGAGCCTAAGTTAAAACTTAGGAAATTAAAATAATTAAAGTGAATTAATTTAAATGTGGATGAGAAGTTTCTAAGTAACGAGGATTAAGTCTGATTTAATCTTAACCATTGATTAAGGATTAGATCACGACCGTTGATTGTTGATATTTTGGGGTAGCATCATGTGTGCTCTAGCTTCGAAACTTTGTGGAGGGGCTGAAATACACGAGATCTCCAAGACCCAGAAAGAGTTTGGAGAAATTCCATCTGGTGTAAAAGTTAATCTAGTAATTAAATTTTTTAATGGGGACCCTAAGTCTAACTTAGGGAAATTAAAAAATTAAAGTGAATTAATTCACACATGTGATGAAATGTTCTAAGTGACATGGATCACACATTCTTTTAATCTTAGTCGTCGATTAGATATTAGATCACGGTCATTGGTTTCCCAACGAGAAAAGTATAAAGGAAATCCTTGGGGTTAGGTTGAGAAGACACACCTAGCAGAAGCACTGAAGATAAGTCGAATTTCTGGGGCGGGGTTTGCTGAGGAATTCGAAGTGAGTTTGTAGTTCAATGAGGGGCAGAGATTGACAAGGGATGATCTGATCCAAAGCCGAGAATACAGCAGCAGAGAGGCAACATTATACCAGGCAGCACAGAGGTCAGCTAGAGGGACGCAGTCCAGCCTGGACCATTCAAAGAACTATGCAGAGGCAGCGTAATCCCAGTTAGGGTGATGTAGGCCTAGCCAGGGCAGCACAGGGGCAGTAGAGACCCAGCCAGGGTGATGTAGGCCCAGCCAGGGCAGCGCAGCACCAGTCAGGGTGACGCAGTGAGTATGCTGGCCAGTGGAGCCTGACGCAGAGGTTGGAGAGGCAACACTGGGGTTCCAGTGGGCCAGAAAGGGATCGTTATCTGTAATTCCCAATTGAGCATGAGATTCGGCCATATTTTCTGTCTCCGAGTGATAAGGTACAACTGTCGTGTAATTTCTCTGTAGGGAAAACCGTTTCTGGTGCCCAAAATGTTGTATTCAGATTTTGTATAATAATAAAACCCTCTATAGCTATTGCACTGGTCTTCCCACATTGGGTTTTTCCAGGGACATTTGTCCGAAAAATCTATGTTATTTTATCATATGTGCGTGATGTTCAGTAAATGATTTGTAGTTGTGTAGGCTGCTATCTGTGTTTACTTCACTATTTTTCTAAATATTTGGTTAAATAACTTGTATAATAAATCAAGTAGGAGAAGTAAATCAATAGTTAGCAGTAAGGTTTCTGTATTAAGGATTCAAAATTTTTCACATTGATTTCTCAACAGGAAAAGTATAAAGGAAGGCTTGAGGATCAGTTGGAGAAAACACACATGTTGAGCAACACTTGAGCAAAGTTGAAATTTTGGGGCGTGGTTTGCTGAGAATTTCGGAGTGAGCTTGCAATGCAAAGAGGGGCAGTTCGATAACAGGACTTTAGTCAAGGCCGAGAATACAATCGCAGAGAGGCAGAGCAGCACCAGGAGAGACAACGCAGGACCTGAGAAGGTGACACAGAGTGTCAGAGGGTGATGCAGTCACTGAAGAGGTAGCGCTGGGGTTTCTGTGAGAAAGATCGGGTAGCAATTCAACAGATCGATTTCTGAGCCGGGAAGGCTCACGAGGAGGGTGATGCAGCTCCTAGAGGGGGTGACGCAGTCTCAGCGCAGAGCTTGCAATAGCCATCACTGCGCAACACTGGGGACAGCGCAATCACCTGTGGGGTTTCTTCACTCTGTTGTTGGATCAGCCAAAATATCTGTCTCCGGATAGAGGTACTTCTGCAGGGATTTTCTCTATTGGGTGAGCCAGATTTGGCACCCTAGATTGTATTCAGAAATATGCTTAATAATAAAACCCTCATATCTGTTGCACCAATTTTCCCGCATTGAGTTTTTCCGGGAACGTTTAGTCCAAAAATAAGTGTGTCCTTTGTCTGTTTGTCTCATCTTATTTTTCAGTGCTTGATCTGTTTATTGGTGTAGGCTACAGAGTATTTGCATTAACATTTGCTAAATAATTCTGTAAATAACTCGTTAAAAGGAAAATACAAGTAGGTCATGCAAATCAATTAACTGCAGTAGGATTTTTGTTTGTAAGATTCAGGAATTTTCACATGGTATTGGAGCAATTTCAGGTCAAGGAGGACTGAAGCCATCAACGAAAGACAAAAGGAAATCTGCTGTAGGAAAGCAATTGTCTCGAGATACAACACAGTTCTGAACCAGAGAAGCAGCGGAAGGGTACACAGTCACCAGGGAAGGCTCACGTAGAGCCTGCGTCAGCCTGATAGGGTGAAGTTGTAGCTGCAGAAGGCAACGCAGTGGTTGTTGGGCCAACATAGAGGCTATTGAGTCTCAATTTTCCGGTTGCTGTGGATGGAGGTGCATTGCAGATGTGTCAACTGAAGTTGCGGGTGGGATGCTGAGTCTGTTGGTGCAGAATAGTGTCTAGTGGAGCAGAAGCAAAGTAGAGGGAGTAAGTTCGTCAGAAGATTTCTTGCCAAGAAGTCTAGATCCAATGCTGAGCAGCAACAAAGAGAGATCAGAGAGGATTGATTCGAAATTGGTTGGCAGAAGGATTTCCGTAAAGGAAATCGAGATTTAGAGGAAGCTTGTTCCTTAGAGGATTTCTAGTGCCAAAAAAATCCGGATCCGAGTTTTGCTGGGGCAACAACGGAAGAGGGAGAAAGGAACCTGTAGGACACTTCGTTGAGCAAAGATGGTCGTGAATGGACTGTGGGATCAGGACAGGCTGGATGGAGCATCCAACTTTGTCATCTGGAAGACCAGGATCCTAGCAGATTTGGATGAAATTGCATCAAGGATCATGCCTTGAACACGATTGTTGTTTCGGTTGATGCTGATCCTCTCAAGAAGTATGAGGAGGCTCAAGCTAAAGCAAAACGCATGATCATGGATGGAGTCAAGGATCATGTGATCCCACATATTGTTGATAAGAACACAGCAAGGGAAATGTGGGAGGCCTTGACCACATTGTATGAGGGATCTTCCGTCCAACGAAAGATGTTGCTTGAGAACCAACTGAGATTATTTTAGATGCAGAAGGGAGAACGGATCGATCCCTTCCTTATTTGATTGCAAGGGATTCGAGATCAGCTAGCTTCCGTAGGGGCTACATTAGATGTTGGATTTATGGTCAGGACTGCCCTAAATGCAGTCACTGAAGACTGGGATACCTTTGTCCAAAGCATTTTGGGCAGGGTTGCTCTTCCAAGCTGGGAGGAGATGTGGGCAGCTCTTCGACAAGAAGAGATCAGACAGTGGACCAAGGTGGGAAGCAGCGGTAAAGGAATCAAAGTCAAGAAGGAGGAAGAGGAAGATGCGGCTCTCGCATCTAAGGGACAACAAGGGTAGTAGAGAAGGAAGAAAAAGGACCTCTCGAAAGTCAGATGCTTTAGATGTGGGGAAATGGAACATTTCGCGACGCAGTGCTCTCTGAGGAAGAAGGGAAAGAAGAATCTGACTCGAAGTCTGCTCCAGTTGAGGCTGATGAGGAAGATGACGATGGATGCGCCATAAGTGCTCATACACCTAAGAAGTGGGGTGATATGCAGCTGTATATTGAGCTACAGTGTGGGGCAAGATCCTTGAGGTGCCCAAACTCTTGGATCACATACAGCTACGGGATCCCTTAATGACAGTAGCAGAATGAAAAGTGTCAGTTGGTGCGAAGGATGATGGAGCGACAGTGGCAGAGCTAGAGCGCCAAAGTATGAAGCAGTGCAGAGCAGAGGCAACAACAGTGTAGCAACAGCAACGTAGGGCACAGTGGTGCAGCACAATGCAGAGTAGTGCTTACGCAGTACAAAGCAACAGTAGCGCAGTAGCATCAAAAGGTCAGCGTAGATTAGCAGCAAAGGAAGCTTCAACATCGAGGTGCATCCAGACTAACCAGTGTGTCAGTATTTGGGATGTCTTTTCAGTTGCTTAACTCTCAACAATTGAGTTGCAGTGTAGTAGTTAGCAGTGGCAGTGCTATGGGCAGCATGATGTAGCATATTGAGAGGGAGCTGCAATTCAGATGTAGCAGTGATAGTGGCAGAGTCATCGACAGCAATACAGATTGCAACAACGCAGTGGATAAGGGGCAACAAGTCGAGCATCAGCAGCACATAGGACCAATGTCGTGGATCAGGGTGATGCTTATGGTAAGAAGTATTGCTAGATCACATTCCTCGCTAATAGGGAGTGCTAATTTTTGGGTAGCATCGGATGTGCTCTAGCTACAAAATTTTGTGGAGGGGCTAGAACACATGAAATCTCCAAGAACCAAAAATCGCTTGTTAAATTCCACCCGGAGTGAAAGTTATTCAAATAATTAATTATTTTTAATGGAGCCTAAGTTAAAACTTAGGAAATTGAAATAATTAAAGTGAATTAATTTAAATGTGGGTGAGAAGCTTGTAAGTAATGAGAATGAAGTCTGATTTAACCTTAATCGTTGATTAAGGATTAGATCATGGCCATTGATTTCTCAACAGGAAAAATATAAAGGAAGGCCTGAGGGTCAGTTGGAGAAAACACATATGCAGAGAGCACTTGAGCAAAGTCGAAATTTTATGGCATGGTTTGCTGAGAATTTCGAAGTGAGCTTGCAGTGCAAAGAGGGGCAGTTCGGCAGCGGGACTTCAGTCCAAGGCCGAGAATACAATTGCAAAGAGGCAGAGCAGCACCAGGAGAGACAACGCATCACCTGAGAGGGTGATGCAGAGCGTCATAGGGTGATGCAGTCACTGAAGTGGCAGTGTTGGGGTTTCTGTGAGGCAGATCAAGCAGCAATTCAGCAGATCGATTTCTGAGCCGAGAAGCCTCACGAGGAGGGTGACGCAATCTTAGCGCAGAGCTTGCAATAGCCATTACTGCATAGCACTTGGGACAGCGCAATCACTTGTGGGGTTTCTTCATTATGTTGTTGGATCAACCAAAATATCTGTCTCTGGATAGAGGTACTTCTGCCGAGATTTTCTCTGGGTAAGCCGGATTTGGCACCCTAGATTGTATTAAGAAATCTACTTAATAATAAAACCCTCATATCTGCTGCACCGGTTTTTGCGCATTGGGTTTTTTCGGGGACGTTTAGTCCAAAAATAAGTGTGTACTTTGTCTGTTTGTCTCATCTTATTTTTCAGTACTTGATCTGTATATTGGTGTAGGCTGCAGAGTATTTGCATTAATATTTGTTGAATAATTCTGTAAATAACTTGTTAAATGGGAAATACAAGTAGGCAATGCAAATTAGTTAACTGCAGTAGGATTTCTGTTTGTAAGATTAAGAAATTTTCACATTGACCAAGGGTCATTTGACCTTTGTTGACTTCGGTTTTCAAGGCAGAAATATGATTTTTGAAGGACGCATTGGTTGGCACAGAAATCGAGGAATTTGGGACAGTTTGAGCAGCGTTAATTTTAGATTTGACTGCAACAATTACAACAGTGTTTGACTAGTTTGAACGAATTGTTTTTGGGTTGACTTTGACTCTCTTGGAAGGCCGAATTGGACTACTATTGACCGAGCTGCTTGGAGGACCTTTTGCTGCTGCTTTGACCAGCGTTGAATTTTTGGTTAGGGCTTCCATTGATTGTTGTTGACTGCAAACTTTGACAACACTGTTTTGGGCAAGTAAATTTGATATTTGTACTTGCTCTCTATGCTGAACAATTGAAGAATAATAAGAATAATTGATCAAAGGGTTTTCAAATTTCCCCACATTGGGGTTTTTCCTTGGCATCCGCCAAATATTGTGTCCTCTTGTCTTGGCTTGTCTTCTGCATTTTGTTTATGTTATATCTACATTTACTATCAATGTGATTAAGTTAATGTGATTGTTACTAGATATAATTGGAAATCAATATTGGGCTACTAAGGACCATTGAAGTAAATTGTGTTAAGCATAGAACATACCATTGTTAACTAAATTAACATGGTATCAGAGCCTAGGTGAAGACAAGGCCCAAGCAAGAAAGAGAAAAGAAATCACTAAGATTTGTTGGAAAAGGATAAAGATTCAATGGATTCCTCATCTTACTTAAATCTGAGGATAAGCTAAATGATAAATCTGATTATCATGCATGGTGTGAAAATTCCACAAATTGGAATCCTACTGCAGCAACTGATTAAGTTTCTTCTATTTGTCAAATAACTGAACAAATTATTTACTGTGTTCTACGGTAAATATCGAAACTAATACACTGCAACCTTCACAACTAAAAATATTGCGGAAGAAATTTGCTCTGGAAAGATAAATGCACACACACACAAATAACACTGTTATTTTTGGACTAAGTCCCCGGAAAAACCCAATGCGGGAAAACCAGTGCAGCAACTAAGGGTCTGTATATTATGCAGCAGTAAATCTGAGTACAAATCTATGGTTGCTCAAATCTAGAAAACCATTCAGAGAAATACTGACAAAAAGTGCAGTGACAAAAATCTCACTCTGCCACTGGCGATCCAACACTAATCTGGGCTTAAGATGAGTTGACTCTGTGCAGGCACTGCATCAGCCTTCGCAGTACTGCGTCCTCTCAGTTGGGAAAAACCTTCCTCTTGCTATTTGATCAGTTGTTGTCTAGAAGACTAATCTTCTTTACCTCTGGGCCTCCTCCCCAGCCTCTAGCTCTGAAAATCTCACTGCTCCCCAGCAAAAACGAAATCTCCTCTTAAGCATTGTGCAAATTTTGCGTGGCTCTGCGCTGCCTCTCTATGACACTCTTTGTGATTGTTGACCACACTTTGTCAACGACCCCATAGCAGTACACCCCCATTTTTTCAAATGGGCCTTATCATGTTCGAGGTTCACAACATCCAGATTTCAACAACAGACAACATTTTGTTATAAAAATGTAAACCCATTCTGCATGTTATGATGTAAATGATCTAAGTAAGACCGTCAATGTATGTAACAACCTAGGTAAGCCTAGTATGTTGTTGATAATTTCTATCCTAGGAGGTTTTTTGTCTCATTGATTCACGTAAGTGATCGGCAGAGTTTTTCCCTCCAGCCTCACCCCAAAGCTAGGGTGGATTTTTTCATCAGCATGCTAAGTGAGTCCTAGTGTTTTCTATCGAGTCCTTGTAAAAGTAGTTTGAGCTACTTGGTCTACTAGATCATGTTTTGAGTCGCAGAATTGAGTATTTATTTGAGGGTCTATACGAATGGGTATTCCCCCTTCATGTGTCTAAATGTATTATCTTATGTAAAGAGGGTTGGAAAAATAATTAAAATCCCCTCTCAGTCAATTAATTAAATTTTCTGGTCAATTAATTAAAAAATCAAAAGCCAGAAATTTAATTAATTTAAGATAAAATTCTTCAAAGGAAAAATTTGTTGGTTCTTAAAAAATGATTTTTTAAAGGCCCCAAGTCAAGGGAATTTTGAGAATTTTAAGAATTTTTGGACTCTTGGGCCTAGGTGGTTAAGTCAAAGTCAAAATTTTGGGGTAATTAACTCAAAAATAGTATTTTTGAGTTAATTAAAATGGATTTAAATCACAAATTCGTTTTTTCCTCAAAATTATAATTTCGACCGTCCAGATTAAAAGATGATCAAATTTTATTGATGGTCGAGATTATTTTGATGTGGATCAACCGAACTAGCCGTTAGAGATTTCGTCCTATAAATTAAGAGGTCTTTTTCAGTCTTGGATCATCCGATCTTAGGATCGTGCACTTGTTTTGGAAGCTCTTGTGAATTTTTTTTTAGGAATAAAGCATAAAGACTTTGGGGTTACAAATTTTGATGTTCCTTCTCGGATCTATGTGGTGGTTCATTTCTAAACTCTGCTACTTTGTTTTTGCAATTTATGGTTGATGGCCTTCATGGATTAATCTGCATACAAATATTTTGTGCAGTTTTCTGGGTTCATAAAATGACATTTTGATTTTTTCTAAAGGATCTCATGTTATTTTCTTAAATCTCTATCAGTCTAAAGTTCAGATCTAAGTGTGCTGGGGAAGTCTTCGGTTGGACTAGCCAACTCTCAAATGACATAAATCTGAAAAACTCATTTTTTGTTAAACTCCAAATCTATCTTACGAAATTGGTGGTTTTGCAGGGTTTTCTAGGGCTTGTGCCTCTCCCTAAAATTTTAAATCTCTAAAAAAATGTGCTAAAATGGATTCAAATCTGGCCATGAGGGCCTCAGATTTGTAGATTAGTTTGTAAATTTGTAATTTTAAAGATTGTAAGGGTTTAATCATTTTCTTAGTGTGTATATCTTCAGGATCTAACTAGTTTCTTGCAGGTTGTGGGTTTAAATCAGAATTTTTTTTTAAAGATCTGAGGCAGATCTAACCCTCAAGGGCTAGATCTGGCTTCAGAATCACCTCTGTGAGCAAATCTGGGCGATATTTAATTTAAGGAGCATAATAAAAATCTGGGTTTTGACAGGAAAAATTTTCAATTTTTGCTAGACGTATTGGGTTATTCACTGCATCGATTTCACTGTTTATTTATGTCTCATAATCCATCATTCAACTCTGCCATCCATCTCTGTGTGCAAACGTTGCCACCAATTTGCTGTCCGATTTCTTACCATCCGATCTGCAACACAGCATAAATTAAAAAAAAAACCCGCGTCCAAGCCATCTATCACTCCATCGACTTTCAACTATTTCCCTCACGCTTCTTTCCTCACGTGCTTTCTTTCCATCCATTGCTGTCGACGTCCCACTCTGCAAACCTGCACTCACTCCCTCACTGTCGTCCGTACGTCGTACGGCCGTCTCTTTCCTCCAGTGTTGCCCTATCCTCTACGCATGTCCTCGATCTGCACTTAGCTGTCCAACCAGCTCATCAAGCCATCGACTGTCCTCTGCTCCTGCCTGCATTTTTTTCCTACTCTCCATTCTTCACACCATCGATCAGCGTCGACCCTGTCCAGCCTCAGCATTCTCCGCTTAGCGTTTTCCTTACCTATCCGAGCCGCATTCTTTACGCCCGTTTCCATCCTTCTTCAGCTCGTCCCTTAATTCCCTGCCGTCTCATCGAACCTGCATCCAAGCTCTGTCTCCTCGAGCCGTCGTCGACCAATCAACCTACATCTCATCGCCATTCCCACCGTCCTCTCCTTCGCGTCCAAGCTCAACCTGCAGACTTAAATCACAACGCACGCATTGAGTTTTTTTAACCCATGTATATACGCTTTAAATTTTTCTTTAGGTTTCGATTTTAGATTTTTAATTTCGATTTAGTTTAGAGGTTAGGCTTAGTTTGATTTTTCATTTTTTTTAATAGTTTAGTTTTTAGATTTTCGTTTGTCTAATTCTAATTTTAATTTAGTTCGATTTTTGTTAGAGTTTTTTTTATAGCGTTAGATTTGTAGTTTAGATGTTAGAATACATTAGTTTATGTTAGTTAGGATTTAAATAGGTTTCATTTTTTTTTAATTGTTTCGGTTTTAATTTAGTTTAGGAGTTTAAATTCGATTTTCGTAGATTCTATTTTTTAGTTTAGATTTTAAATTTGTTTTAGGACTTAGTTTTAATTTTTTTTGTTTAAGTTTAGATTTAATTTAGTTTAGTTTAACTTTAGCTTTAGTTTAGGATTTTAAATTTTAATTTAATCTTAGTTTAATTTTAACTTAGTTTCAATTTAGTTTAATTTTAATTTCAGTTTTGTTTAGATTTAGATTCTAACTTTCCTTAGATTAGAACTTTAATATAGATTTAGATTTCTTAATTTAAAAAAATAATAAAAAATATAAAATTTTCAAAAACATAAAAAATTTCTAAGTTCTATAGTCAAATAAGCCTCAAATTTTTATCTGAAGTTTGACTGTGGAGCATTTTAATTTTTGAACTGGGTTGTAATTGAAACATCATAATTTTGGAAATATTTCAAGCATCTGGCATTTACACTTAATGATCGTTTCATGATAGCTTTGCTTCAGTATCTTAATGAATGATCGTGGCACTTTCTTTTGAATATCATTGTGGCCATTTAGCAGCAGTTATACATCCAATACTTACCTTTAATTGCATAACGGGATCTTGTTTGACTCCATAAGGCACTGGTTTTAACATAATCAATCCGTGAAATCTCGTTAATTTTATCAAGTATTTGGTGTTTTAGCTGTGTCTCCTAGATTTTCTTCTTCATTTATAATAGGGTCTACCTCCCTTAGCTTGCAAGGAGACAACTTAGACAGAGAGATTGGGGATCAGGGTGACAGCCCCCGATCTGAGCCGTTGTCGTGGTGCCTAGACAATCTGTGCGACAACAGTGATAATTCCTAGATCTAAATGATCTCTAGAATCCTACTGCAACTAGTTGAATTTACTTCTCCTATTTGTAAATTACATTACAGAATTATTTCAGATTTCTTCATGAAATATTGAAGCCAACTACTGAAGCATCCTACACTTAATTACTTATGATTCTGAAACAAGGAAACTGAGCAAAGAAAAATATACACATAAGACACCGTTATTTTTGGACGAAAATCCCCAGAAAAACCCAATGCGGGAAAACCAGTGCAACATATCTGAGGGTTTATTCTTATTAAGCAGTAGCAAATTTTGAATACATCTCTGAATACCTCCAAGGTTATTCAGTTACAGAGAGAGAAATACTGGCAAAAATATTGCGAGTTTTACCTCACACAATCACTGGAAAATCCAGTTGATCCGGACACTGGATGAGATGCCCCTAGAGGTCCCTGTGCTGCCTCTACGTAGGCACCGCGTCACCCAAGCAATAGATCGATCTGCCTCCTGGAATCTCAGATCTCAGCCTCTCAGTCTCACACCCTAGCTCCCGGCTTCTGAAACTGATCCGACAGGAAATCTCATAAACCCTCTTGGCCTCTGTGTAGCCTCTGCGTAGCCCTGCGTGGCTCTGCGCTGGCTCTGGGTAACCCTCTCTGGATCTGCGTTGGCTCTACTGGATCTCTCTCTGCCTCTCTTTGCTAATGATCCTCCAGCTGAGAAAATCTCTCTCCGGAAGCTATCCCTGCCCCTCACCGCGCTAGAATCACCTAGATCTGATCTTCGTCCGAGCACTTGCTCCGCCAGAAGAATTCAATCTCTAGATTCACTCGGTGTGCCTTTCCAAATGACCCTCAAGCCTTCCTTTATAGTCTTCTCATTGAGACATCAACAACCTAGATTGTTGAGATTTGTGGATTGTTGGGGTAGCTTCGGATGTGCTCTAGCTCCCAAACTTTGTGGAGGGACTAGACTATATGATATCTCCAAGACCCATAAAGGGATTTGAGAAATTCCATCCAGTTTGGGAGAAAATTAATTAATTAATATTTTTAATTAACGACCCTAAGTCTAGCTTAAGAAAATTAAAATAATAAAGGTAATTAATTTAAACATGTGATGGAAATGACTTCAGTCACACGGATCAACCTTTCTTTTAGTCTTAGCCGTCGAATCAAGATTAGATCATGGCCATTGGTTTCCCAACCAGAAAAGTATAAAGGAAAGGCTTGGGGTCAGTTGGACAACACACACACGGAGGCAAAGCACTAAGACTAAGCTAGAATTCTAGGGCGTGTTTTGCTAAGAATTTCTTGAAGTGTTTTCGCTGCAGCAAGGGGTAGTATTGGCTAAGGAGATGATCTGATCCCAGAGCCAAGAGTCAGCAAGAGGCAGAGAATCAGCAACCAGAGCAGCGCAGAGGAAGTAGAGGCTACGCAGCAGCTACGCTGCGCAGAGGGTTTCAGCTGCTACATAGGCCCAGAAAGGGCAGCGTAGAGGCAACATGAGGCCATCAGGGCTTACGCAGTGCTAGCCAAGGCAGCATAGCGACTACGTCACCCAGTCTGGGGTTACACAACCCTCTCCTGAGCAGGGCAGGGGCATCATAAGGCTAGCAGAGCTGACGTAGAGCGCTTCACAACAGCACTGGGGTTTCTAGAGGCTGAAAGGGGCTGAGTTCTGTAAATCCCATTTGAGGGTGTGAATCAATCCAATTTTTCGTCTCCGGAACAGAGGTATTGTTGCAGATCTTATATTTCTCTGTCGGGTTAACTAGTAAGGTGCCCATATTTTATGTACTTAGATTCTACTTAAGAATATAAACCCTCCAACAGCCAGAAGACCGGTTTCTCGCATTGGGTTTTTCCGAGGATAGTTGTCTAGAAAATCTTATGTGTCACTTTGCCGATGTGCATGTATTCAGTTTAGATCTATATCTGTGAAGAATTGTTAATGTTTTTACTTCGATGTTAATATTGAAATCTCAGATTAATGACTTGATTAAGTAGGAGAAGTATAACCAGACTTAACAATAGGGTTTCTGCATAAGTAATATTTAGAAATTTTCACATGGTATCAGAGCGACTGCAGATCTAGCTAGAATCCTTGCTGCAGAAAGCAACAAAGAAATCAACAGCAGCCGCAAAAAGGTGGACCAGCGAGGATAGCGCAACAGCGCCACGCGGAGGCCAGAGTGACGCAATCCCCACGCAGTCTCCACGTACTTATTGCGCAAAGGCAGCGCAGAGACAACGTTGGGACTGTCTTCTCACACAGCAGCCATCCAGGGTGACGTAGTCTTGAGGCTATGGCTGATTTGGAGTGCCGGAAGCAGTGCTGCAGAGCATCAATAGTTACTGGTGGGGTTAAATTTCTGAAGGTGCAAAAATTAGCCTGAGCACTAGTTGACAAAGAGTGAGAGGAGAAAAACTTCTTAGAGGATTTCCAACCAAAGAAATCTGTAGATCGATCAGAGGATCGAAGAGAGCTGATTCGTTTGATTTGGCAGACTTCCAAGAGAGGAGCTCAGTTGTCAGAGGGAGCAGAGGGTGCCTTTCTTGCCAAGGACCCTATATCTGAATCTCTAGCATAGAGAGAAGGATTAGTTCCGATAGATTTGCTGGGCAGATGGCACCTCACGGACTACGTGATCAGGATAGGTTCGACAGTCTGCCCAACTTTGCAGTTTGGAAGGCCAGAATCCTTGTAGTCATGGAGGCATACGGTCTGAGGGAGCACGCAGAGAAAGTCCTGGCCATGCCAACTAATGCAGATCTCCTGAGGAAGCATGAAGAAGCAGCGGCACATGCCAAGCGCTTCATAATGGACAGGGTTAACTGTGAAGAAGATGGCTAATGAGATGTGGAAAGCCTTAACTACCTTATATGAAGGAAGATCCGTCTAGAGGAGAATGCTTCTGGAGAATCATATGAGGTTACTCATGATGGCCAAGGGAGAAGAAATCGAGCCCTTCCTTTTCATATTACAGACAATTAGGGATCAGTTGACTGCCATGGGAGTGAAAGTGGAGGATGATGTGATGGTGAGGACTGCACTCAATGTGGTCATAGAGGACTGGGAAACTTTTGTCCAAAGTATCTTGGGCAGAGCAGACCTTCCCAACTCGGACAGTATGTGGGTGATCCTCCGTCGAGAAGAACTTCGTCGATTCACCAAGAGACAGTACTATACCAGATCAAGTAAGGTTAAGAAGAAAGAGGAAGAAGATGCAGCCTTGGCATCAAAGAGGCAGCAAGGGAGGAAGAAGCGTGATCTATCCAAGATCAAGTGTTTCCAGTGCGACGAACTAGGACATTTCGCCAACAATTGTCTTAAGAAGAAGAAGGACAAGGAAGCTTCTACCTCCAAGGCTGCTGTGGCGGATGATGGCTCCGAAGATGACATAGCCATGAGCACTCATGAACCACGAAAATGGGGCGACATGAATCTATAGAGCAGCTACAGAGTGGTGGCAAGATCCTTGAGTAGCCCAATTCTTGGATCACATCCGTGCTACGGGAGCCTTAAGATAGTAGCGGGACAAGTGGATTAATGCAGATGTAGTAGCAATGTGGCAACGCAGCGCAAAGGGGCTGATGTGACTTCAACAACACAGTGCAGGCTGGGTTACGTAGAGCAGAGCTGCAGCAGCGTAGAGGCTTTAGGAGGACAACGCAACACAGAAGCAGTGTAGGGGATTTCAGCGCAGGGGCTGATGTGACTTCAACAACGCAGAGGGGGTTTGCTTACGCAGTGCAAAGTTGTAGTTGTGCAGAAGTCTCCAGATGATAGCGCAGAGCAACAACCTATGGAGCTTTAGTGATATGGATGCAACCCAACTGACTTGTCTGTCAAAGATTGGGCAGGAGTTTTCAGTTGCTTCTCTCAGCAACTGAGTTGCAGTGCATTAGTTGGCAACACGATGCAGCAGATTGAGAGGGAGTTGCAGTACGGATGTGGCAATGGCGGTGGCAGCGTCATGGGCAACAATATGGGAGAGCAGCAGCAATGCAGCGTTGAAGGGCAGCACGCCAAGCATCAGCACAGAGACCCACACCATAGATTAGGGTAGAGCTTCGAGGTGAAGTAGTATTGTGCTAGAGCACTTTCCTCGCTAAGAGGGAGTGTTGAGATTTGTGGATTGTTGGGGTAGCTTCGGATGTGCTCTAGCTCCCAAACTTTGTGGGGGGACTAGAGTACATGATATATCCAAGACCCAGAAAGGGATTTCAGAAATTCCATCCAGTTTGGGAAAAATTAATTAATTAATATTTTTAATTAAGGGCCCTAAGTCTAACTTAGGAAAATTAAAATATTAAAGGTAATTAATTTAAACATGTGATGGAAATGACTTAAGTCACACAGATCAAGCTTTCTTTTAATCTTAGTTGTCGAATCAAGATTAGATCATGGTCGTTGGTTTCCCAATGAGAAAAGTATAAAGGAAAGGCTTGGGGTCAGTTGGAGAACACACACACCGAGGCAGAGCACTAAGACTAAGTTGGAATTCTAGGGCGTGGTTTGCTAATAATTTCCAGAAGTGTTTCAGTTGCAGTGAGGGGTAGTATTGGCTAAGGGGATGATCTAATCCCAGAGCCAAGAGTCAGCAAGAGGCAGAGAAGTAGCAACCAGAGTAGTGCAGAGGAAGCAGAGGCTACGTAGCAGTTGCGCAGCGCAGAGGGTTTCAGCTGCTACGCAGGCCTAGAAAGGGCAGCGTAGAGGAAGCAGGAGGCCATCAGGGTTTCCGCAGGGCCAACCAAGGCAGCGTAGGGACTGCGTCACCCAGTCTGGGGTTACGCAACCCTCTCCTGAGCAGCGCAGGGGAATCATAAGTCTAGCAGAGCTGACGCAGAGGGCTTCAAAGCAGCGCTGGGGTTTCTAGAGGTTGAAAGGGGCTGAGTTCTGTAAATCTTGTTTGAGGTTGTGAATCAGTCCAGTTTTTCGTCTCTGGAACAGGGGTATTGCTGCAGATCTTATATTTTTTTGTCGTGTTAACTAGTAAGGTGCCCAAATTTGCTCTACTTAGATTCTACTTAATAATATAAACCATCCAGCAGCCAGAAGATCAGTTTTCCCGCATTGGGTTTTTCCAGGGACTGTTGTCCAGAAAATCTTGTGCGTCACTTTGTCTACGTGCATGTATTTAGTTTAGATCTGTATTTGTGAAGAACTGTTAATGTGTTTACTTTGATGTTAATACTGAAATCTCGGATTAATAACTTGATTAAGTTGGAGAAGTATAACCAGATTTAACAGTAGGGTTTCTGCATAAGTAATATTAAGAAATTTTCACATAGATTAGATCTCCAATCAATAGTTAAGATTATAACTTGACTTGATCCATGTTCTCTAGAAGATTCACACTTTGTTTTATTACTACCCGTTAACTATTTAATTTCCCTAAGCTTAGACTTAGGGTCCCCATTAAAATAATTAATTTTTTCAATAAAACACATTTAGAGTGGAATTTTCAAAAACGATTTTTGGGTTCTTTGGAATACATGTGCCTAAGCCTCTCCACAAATTTTGGGACTTAAAGCACTTCCGATGCTACCAAAAATGAACACTCCCTCTTAGCAAGGAAAGTGCTCTAACAACATGCCTATTGCATACTGCTCGAACCCTGAAGCATCCTTTGTGCTGCTGATGTCTGACAAGTTGTCCACCAACCACTGCGTTGTTGCTACAACTGTACTACTTCCTATAACACTGCCACTGTCACTATTGCATCCATATTATAACTCCCTGTCATGTGCTACATCTGCTATGCTGCTAGCACAGCCACTCCTAACACTACATCTACATTGCAACTCAGTTGCTGAGAGAAGCAACTAAAACCACCCAAAAATCTGAACAAGTGTTCAGTGATGCATCTCAGTGAAAAAAGACACAGACTGTTGATAGCTATAGCATTGTCCCTCTGATGCACTACGTTGTTGCTGCTTTGCACTGCATTGTTGTTGCTCTACACTGCGTTGCTACCCACTACAACTGTCGTCTCCGCATTGACTAAAAACTCCTCTAGCCTGCTACTACTGATCATGGGCTCTCGTAGCAAGTTGATTATCCATGAGGTTGGTTCCTCAAGGATCCTGCCCAACTGAAGTTCAAGGTAAACTACAGTTCCATATCACCCATCTCCCTCCTGGAGATGCGTGGGCACCCATGGCATACTCATCGTCCTCGATCTTTGCAGTTGCAACCTTTGCTTCTCATCCTTCTCCTTTTTCTTCAAAGGACACTGTGATGCATAGTGGTCCATCTTGCAACATCTGAAACACTTCACCTTGGAGACGTCCTTCTTTCGACTAAGTTGCCCTTACTGCCCCTTCGATGCGAGGGTTGCATTCTTCTCCTCCTCCGAATTCTTTGATCCGCTCCCGCTGCTACCGTGAAGTTTACACTTGACTAGACCTCTTCTTAGCTCCTCCTCCTAAAGAGCTGCCCACATCGACTCCCAACTAGGTAGCATTACTCTACCCAAGATGCTTTGGAAAAAAACTTGCCACTCCTCAGTGACTGCATTAAGGGCCAACCTCACCATAGTTGTAGCAGTTGGGGTGGATCCCACGACCGCCAACTGATCACGACTTTCCTGAAGTCTCGTTAGGAATGGAGAAATTTGCTTCCCCTTCTGCATCTAGATCATCTAGAGCATCTGGTCCAAGTACATCTTCCACTGCTCGGAAGTTCCTTCGTATAGCACAGACAAGGCCTCCCATATCTTCCTGGCTGTGTTCTTGCCAGCTATATGAGAGACTATATGATCCTTGACACCATCAAGGATAAGTCTCTTGGCCTTTGCCATATCGGACTTGTACAATTTATTCTGATTTGTATTTGTAGGCACAACAACCACGTTGTCTACGAAGGCCTTGAGATCATACTTGTCCAAAAGGAATCTGATTCTTTCCATCCAGATCACGTAGTTGGAGGATCCCTCCAATCGATCCTGATCTCTAAGTCCGTGAGTTGCCATCTCAGCTGAAAACTGTTGACCTACTCCCTCTTTCTCCCTACTACCTAGATTCTAGGCTGGCTTACGCACTCCTTGATGGAGTTGGTAAGTCTGCTGCTCCACTGCAGCCAAACAAATGAGAAAAAAAGAATTCCTCGACAATTAAACTCACTGAGGAAGAATTCCCTCACTATGTGCTCTTCTTCTTTATCTAAGGCTTCTCTTCCCAATAATTGCTTGTAGAAAAACTGTGTTCCTCTAGCTCTATGTGAAGGCTCTACGCTGCTCCCTCTGCCTCGGCAAGATCTGGATCCGGAAGTCTTACCTCTCTGTTGACACACTTAGAGAGAGACCACCTCGAAAATTCAACCCTTCTAGCTAGAACTGCGCAATCCCTCTAGGGATTCGATCTGTTGTTGCTGCAACAATTCTACCTTCGCTTCAGTGCTAGATCTGCTCTTTCTGTTTCACATCAATCGCTCTGATACCATGTGAAAATTCCTAGATCTAAATGATCTCCAGAATCCTACTACAACCAACTGAATTTACTTCTCCTATTTATAAATTACATTACAGAATTATTTCAGATTTCTTCATGAAATATTGAAGCCAATTATTGAAGTAGCCTACACTTAATTACTTATGATTCTGAAACAAGGAAACTAAGCAAAGAAAAATATACACATAGGACACCGTTATTTTTGAACGAAAGTCCCCGGAAAAACCCAATGCGGGAAAACTGGTGCAACAAATCTGAGGGTTTATTCTTATTAAGCAGTAGAAAATTCTGAATACATATTTGAATACCTCCAAGGTTATTCAGTTACATAGAGAAATACTGGCAGAAAGATTGAGTTTTACCTCACTCAATCACTGGAAAATTCGGCTGATCCGGACAATGGATGAGATGCCCCTGGAGGTCCTTGCCCTACCTTTTCTGTAATATTCCCAATTAGCTTTGCTAATTGGAATATTGCATTTTTGCTTTATTTTGCCGCTTTAGCTAGAAATAATAAATAAAGTGAGAAATAAGAGGGGTCACCTCACTTTAGTCACCTCACTTTATAATAAAGTGTTCTTTTCCTAGTAGATGGACGTTGTAACTTAGAGAGGGGGCCTTGGGGGTCCACATGAGTATGATGGGGGAGGCATCAGGCTGACCCAAGGTAAACTGCGCAGGTCAGAGGAGAGTTAAGTTTTGGAGGGAGTTTGGCATTATAAAAGGAGAGGTTCTCACCTCATTTGGAGCATTGATGATTTGATATTATTATTGATAGCTGGACTTCTCGCTTCCGTTTCAAAGATTGCTGTTTAGGCTTTTTGTTCTGTGTACATCATGCTTAGTGCACGAGTGTTCCTGGCCGAGATCTCACCCTTAGTCTCTCTGGGATGAGTGCCCGCTCTCGGTAAGGTTATTTCTCTCGTTTCACCCTTAGCTTCTGGGGACTTCGAGTGCCCGTCTCTATCATTGTCGCGCGAGTACATCTTCTGGGCCGTAGCAGACCCGGACATAGATTTCGTGTGCACCCGGGGAGAGGGAGAAGCCCTCTTGTGGCTGCGCAGTTCAGAGAAGGAAGGACGCTGTCTCATCAGGAGAAAGGACGCTGATCAATCCAGGAGGGTGAGGACGCTGTCCCAGGGAGGACGCAGTCCAGATCTGAGCAGAGAAAACGCTGTCCAGGAGGAGGAAGGACGCTGATCAGTCTGGGAGTGAGGACGCTGTCCAGTTTTGAAGAGAAGGTTGCAGATCTGAAGGCATATTGATAGATCCAGCCTTGGAGAGGGTAGATCTGAGCAGGTATTTGCAGATCTAGTTTTGTATGTTGCAGATCTGAAGGTATAACACTAGATCCAGCTGGGAAGATTACAGATCTGAGGAGATATTGACAGATCTAGCCCAGATCTGAAGAGATAACATCAGATCCAGCCTTAGAGGCTGCAGATCTGAAGAGATATTGTCAGATCCAAACATAGATCCGTAGGTGGGCTTGGGTGTGCGTATCCGATATAGGAGGACGAGACGAGGATAGGACGCATCTCGATTGGAGGCTTCGCATCCACAGATCCGAGCATCTCGTATGTGCATCCACCGGGACGCCGTATCCGAGGAGCAGTGCTTGTGTGAGGGCTCAACGGGGGCCGCTTTCTGGGCCTTTCCCGTTACCGATCTATCCGTCCGGAGTTCTTGGTGCCGCGTTTCATCGCCTCGCGCCGTCACTAGCAGAGCGCCGTTTTCCATTGGAGAGGGTTTTGGTTAAATTGTTAGCGTTTTCCCGCCACTCTTCGTCGCAACATAGGACGTTGTCCTGTTGCACCATTATTCCTTGTTGAGAGGGTTCCACGGTTTAAAAGGGATAGGTGCACTTACTCGATTTTTCAGCCTTCTGCATTGATTAATAAAATGGCTCAGTTTTATGGCACACTATGTGTAATTGTTCAGTGATCTGGTTCAGCCTTATATTTTCTATATCTGTTTGGTGTATTTCTGTTTATTACTGGTTATTTCCCTTTGGGGATATTACATTTTCACAGTAACTGAGTAGGCACTATGTCACCTCCTCGTGGCACTGCATCACCCAAGCAATAGATCGATCTGCGTCTCGGAATCTCAGATCTCAGCCTCCCGATCTCACACCCCGTCTCCCAACTTCTCAAACTGATCCAACAACAAAATCTCGGAAACCCTCTTGGCCTCTATGCAGCCCTGCATGACTCTGCACTGGCTCTGTGTTGGCTCTGCCAGATTTCTCTCTGCCTCTCTCTGTTGATGATTCTTCGGCAGAGAAAATCTCTCTCCGGAAGCTATCCCTGCGCCTCACTACTCCGGAATCACTTAGATCTGATCTTCGTCCGAGCACTTGCTCCGTTAGAAGAATTCGATCTCTAGATTCACTCGGTGTGCCTTTCTAAATGACCACCAAACCTTCCTTTATAGTCTTCTTGTTGAGACATCAACGGTCGAGATTAGATCTCCAATCAACGACTCAGATTATAACTTGACTTGATCCATGTTCTCTAGAAGACTCACACTGTTTTATTAATACCCTTTAATTATTTAATTTCCCTAAGTTTAGACTTAGAGTCCGCATTAAAATAATTATTTTTTTCAATAAAACACATTCCGAGTGGAATTTTCACAAACGATTTCTGGGTTCTTTGGAATACATGTGCTTAAGCCTCTCCACAAATTTTGAGACTTAGAGCACCTCTGATGCTACCAAAAATCAACAATCACTCCCTCTTTGTTGTTCACTCACCGGATCTGGAAAATCTTCCTTCAACCATACTATCCCTGCCCCTCTCTCACTGCAACGAGCTCACTATCTCTCTCTCCGGCAACTCAATGTTGCTACTCAGGAAATCGATCTGCCAGTGAATTCAATCTCTACAAGTGTGTTCTCCAAGCCCCATTGAGACATTAACAACCATGATTAAAACTTAATCCACAGCTAAGATTAACTAGAACTTGATTCGTGCCTTTTTCTAGAAGATTCACATCTGATTTAATTAATACCCTTTAATTAATCATATTTCCTAAGTTTAGACTTAGGAAATATTAAAAAATTGATTAATTATTTTAATTAAAGCATCTTTAGATGAAATTTCCAGAAACGATTTTTGGGTATTCGAGTACTCGTGTATTCTAACCTCTCTGCAAAATATTGAGGCTAGAGCACATCCGACGCTACCAGAAACTAACACATGGAAGATGTCTTGAGACTTGACTTTGGAAGAGAATGATGTCATGGTGTAATATTCCCAAAAATGGATTCTTCAGCAGATCATACCTGAAAAACGCATTCCTCAGGTATGAGGGCTTCAGCTATCATATAATATCTCTGAAAATGTTTAGCAACCAAAATAAATAGCCGCAGCAACCTTTACTCAGCTTTTAAAAGAAAAAAGGTGGGGAAAAGTGAGGATTTTGGCCCTAAAATGAGTGAATAAGGAAATCTGCGTATAATGACCGGTCAAGGTTCTGGAATATGTTAGAATAGGTCAAGAGGGATGTCCATGTCGAATTTCAGCTCAAACAAAGGCGTTTTTCTATATTAAACAGTTCCTCCTTCCCGACTAGTCAATAAAAACCCTGATTTCCCAAGACTTTGAATATGCAGAAATTTACTGAAGAAAGGGCAGCGTATTTTCTGAAGGAATATGATGTATAACACTATGAATAATCAGAGAATGAGTTTGAGTACAAGGCATAGGCTTTCAGCAAGGTTAAACATCAATTTTATATAGAAAACTCCTCAAGATAGTGGTGCCGCAAGACAAGAAAATAATCCAGAAACCCTACAGCGTTTTCTGTAGTAGCTGTGAGACAAAAGATGCATATATAGCCAATAATAATGTATAGCAGCAGAAGAGAGTACAAATCTTGAGGAAACAACCTCTCAAGAGAAGAAATGCAAGCCTCCACAACACATGTACATAAACATGAAAAATACTGCTATTTCTGCACAAACCCAGGCTATGAAAAATGCAGTCTAAGATAAAATGCTGCTCCAAAATAATGTCAACACATGGATATGACAATAGATGGCCCAAATACAATAGGGGAGCAAAGCTATAACCCTTATAAGCAAAAATATCTCAATCCTCCAAGGGATTGGCTGAAATGCACAATACGACAAAATGTCGGAGTTGCTGGGCAGCTACTGCAACTCCAAACTGAAACCAAAGAGAGAAGGCTAAATATGATGAGAAACTGAAATAGACCTCCTCCAATAGATCTCCAAAGTGGAAGGCTGATCCTTCACTTGAGATCTTCCCCTCAAATCAACCGGCAAACCCTCACTGCAAATACACTATGAAGATAACGCAGAAACTGAGAGGGACTATGCAGTAGTGGAAATAAACACTTTGGCCAAGTGCCAAGATCTGCAAATCAGCTCCAATATCCTCCAACCTGATCCTCCAAAGGAAAGAAAGACTCTCCCTCTGAAAAACAAGAGAAGGAGGTGGTGTCGTAAAGTCACCACGGCAACACCCTACAACACAGTATTACGCTGCTGCAGCAATAACGCTGTCCTGGAGGATGATGCTAAGAAAATAACCTTGCCTGAGCAGACACTCGAAGTCCCCCGAGGCTAAGGGTGAGATCTCCGCACGGAGACACTCGGTGCACTAAACAGTGCAGCAGACGGGCTAAACAGCCAGCGTGCCAAAGAAAGACAAATGTCTCACTCAATAATCAATAATCCAAGAATCCAAGCATGAATGAAATGAGGAAGCTCCTCCATCTTTTATAGTGTTGGTTTCCCTCCAAAACCCAATGTAGCCTCTCTCTCTCCTCCACATCCTCATCCTTATCCACATTCTCATCCTTATCTGCGCAGAAGCTTGGAGAAACTTCTAGAGTGTATATAGGCCCCCTCCTCCACGTGGTGTTGGGTCCCCCCTTGACTCTCACTTAAGTCACAACGTTGTGCTACTAGGTGGATGTCTTATTTCATTTAAGTGAGTTTAGACCCTCTTTACTCACTTTTTATTTACTTACAAACTATAGGTGGCAAAATAAACAAAATAGAATATTCCAATTTGCTATCGCAAATTAGGAATATTACAGTCCCCCCCGGAAAAATGTTGCTTGCCCTCAAGCAACTGCCTGAGCAAGTCTCCTCCTAGCGGATGCTCTCCATCGATGTTGCAAAATATGCCTGGGTCCCAGATGCGCCACTGAATCTCCCCTATACTCTGCATCATCCTGATATGAAGGGATCTCTCAATGCCAGGATCCCAAACTGATCTCTCATGGTACCAGCCAACCAACAATCCTCCCGGATCCCATCGCCACCATGGCCAATAATAGCCCAAGTCCCATGGCTCGGACTATGCACTGCCTCTAGCTATGACTGATGAAGACCATGACTCCGGCTGTGCTATATATGTCATGGTGTAAGCTGTCCCATTGACTGTGTACCAGCTCATCACCTCTCTCCACTCAAGGCATGAAGTGAGGAACATCTCTCTCATGTGGATCCTCCATCCCCAAGCAATCATCCAAACAAAATGAGCCACCTCCCGACAAGGCAACTCCTGAAAATCTCCTTCCACCTCAAGCTCCGGTAATGAAGGTGGGCTGAAAATCTGATCTTGGCAAGCATCATAGCTTACCCCATGCTGTCCTTCTCTCCACTCATGACAAGTGTAGAGTGTATGCTGATCTTGGGCTGAAAAATCATTGCCCTCCAATGGCAAAGTGAAGAACAATCCTCCAAAGAAGGTTCCTCCAACAATGAAGATTAGGCTGGCCCAAAACAATTCATCCATGAAGAATAGGACATGTGCATCATGGATCAACCTAATGAGATGTTTGCTGAAGGTGTTACATGAGGATACATAATGCAAACAATCTCTCACAAGGATACAACGTAGTCTCATCCACTGCAACTTCAGAAAATTACATGGCAAGAAATGTACAAGATTCATCACATCTACTAATGGATAGTAAATGGCTGAATATGACAACAACAAAAGACCAAACACTTGCCCATGGCTGTACAATGGATGAATATCAATCTCATGGCCCACCTCAAAAGAGAACACATATGTAGTAGTGGTGGCCATGCCTCCTCCCATGCTCCCATTAGAAAATGTAGTGAAAAGAATGTGAGAATTCTTCCCACTCAAAGACACATCCAACTCATGTGTCTCCCTCATAATCAAGCCTCCCATACAAATCTGATCTATATCAGCAAATGGAGACATGATCAACAGCAAAATGAAGGAAACGCTGAAGGTTACATGTGATGAAAAGAGGTACCAACAGCTTCCCCAACAAGTACAGCGCAGTTTTACAAGTTGCTGCTTGATAAGAGTACAAGGCAAAATGTTTATGTTAACCATGCATATCTTCATATGATACATGATATAGTGCTGCAAATGAACATACATGAGGTGATAAAACATTTTCCCAAAGCCACAAAAGAGATGGTTGCCTCCATCATGTAGATTGGCCCAATAAAACTCATAAAGCAATATGACAAGCTTGCCCTCTTGTGAAGCAATGCACTGCATAGGAATGGTAAGAGTGTACAAATCAATGAATGTATAAACAACCTCCTCACCATATGCTGGAAGTAAGATGGTACATGGGTCCATACATGAGTCCTCCATAGTGTTTTGGCATGCTATGAAGAAGAATGAACCATGTGCTGTAAGAAGATAATCCTCCTTATGCTTGGAAATCCAAGTTAAAAAGAATATGCCATAGTGATAAATGTCTCTATCATCATTACCTCCTCTAAGTGCAACAAATATGAAGTGATCCTGGGACCTATGGGTTATAGATCCACCATATCTCTGCTGGGCCCACTTCATCCATAAATCTCTGCTCCAAGGTGACAATGCTATGAGCTCATGCAAGTAAGCTCCTGTCAATACAAAGCTATGTTCTTTGACATGCTCCTTGTCAAAGACTCCTCTAATAATGCTGCAACAAATATGGAATACCTCCCAAGATGGAAGTGCTTCCCAATCATCATCAAAGGCCAAGGAGATAGTGCCATCTCCTCCTCCTGCAACATCATACAAAGTGTGAGAGCAAATCTTCCCTTGCTCTCCCAGAAACAAACCAAGCAACAAGACATTGTGTTGCCTCCCCATACCTCCATCATAACAATCATGTGATGAAGACACAATGAATGATATGAGTATCATATCAACACCATGCATCCATACTCTATGCTGCTTAATGATGCAAGTATCCAGCCATCTTTCCTTCATCCTCCGACTCTTAGGAAGAGTGTTTGCCAAGTGATGGCCAAACTCTTTCAAGAGTAACCAGCGCAACCAAGCCTCCTGCTGCCCGGTATCATAGATCTGCAAGTACAAGTGATGGCCAAACTCCCTCAAGAGTAACCAGCGCAGCCAAGCCTCTTGCTGCCTGGTATCACAGATCTGCAAGTAGCCTCCTAGCTCCTTGCTCATCCTCCCCATCCACTCAATCACTTGTGGATGCCTCCTTCTTCTCCTCATCCTGGTACTCCTCCCATGAGGGCTACCATCCTCCCAAATCAAATTTCTGACTTCGCACTTCATGGGATTTTGAAATATAAACTTCTCAAGGATCAATGAGACCCTATCAAGAATCAAATAGGTGGTAGGCAAAAACTTCCCATCATGATGTGTATGGCTCAAGGGATGTCCAACACAAGCATGAGAGATGTTATCCATCCTAAGATGTCCTCCATCTTCTATCTGCTCTTGTGAGAAGGGAAGAAAGTCATTGCACCCCATGGTGTGTCGAAGTGCATCTCCAATGAGATCTCTCCTTGAGACCTCCCCTTCATCCATAGTCTTCCAAAACCAATGAGGTCTTGGATCTGAAAGTAGAAGTTCCTCTTTGAGCTGAGAAGAGCTCATTGAGAAAGTGTCATCTTGAAGGGAGAAAAGGTTTCTTACTCCAAGATGTCTACCATCAACCTTCAAGTCTTCAAACCCCAATCTCCAAGGTGATGTACAATCCAAAAATGGCTCATGAGAATGAGTGTTTGATTCCCTCTTGAGTGTTTCCATGTTGCACAGCGCAGTGCAACCAAGCTGCTCTATAGTAGCACTGAAATTTGACCCTTGGTCTTGCAAAAGTAGATCTCCACATTGATCAGAAGAATTTGCTGCAACAATGGAATGTGGGAATCTTTTCATGCCTTGATGTGCATTTGGAACTTCTTGTAGGGCTACAAGAGTCCCTTCCTCCAGGGTGTTGGTTGTCCCAACTGTTGATGCATGTGGTTGCTCCTCCATGAGTGGGACAACGTTTTCACAAGCCTCCTCAAGAGTTGATGTAATCTCTTCTTGATGAGAATAGGAAGCGCATGGTACTTCCTCTTCTTTTTCTTCAATCTTCTTGACTGCCTCAACAGTGGATGCATCTTTTCTAGATCTAAAAAGAGATGAGAATAAACTCTCCTTTTTCACCGTTCTGGTCTTCTTGGGCTTAGACTCACCGAGATTAGTGGATCCCTCATGGATGGGAAGAGGTGATCTTCCAGTAGTATGCTGCAACTTTGAACTCTGCATGCTAGAAATCCCACTGTTACCACTGTAACTTCCTCTTTCATCCTGTCTGAGCTGACAGTAATCTTTGAAGGGCAAAGCTGCTTTGAAGTCTTCCCCCATGGACTTCCATTCTCAGAAATAATCTCCAAACGGTACATGACCACGCTGATTTGAGATCCTCATATTTTCCATAGTTAGTTAGCTCCACAGGCTGAGCCAGAATTATGCTTTGATACCACTGTAATATTCCCAAAAATGGATTCTTCAGCAGATCATGCCTGAAAAACACATTCCTCAGGTATGAGGGCTTCAGCTATCATATAATATCTTTGAAAACGTTCAGCAACCAAAATAAATAACCGCAGCAACCTTTAATCAGCTTTTAAGGGAAAAAAGGTGGGGAAAAGTGAGGATTTTGGCCCTAAAATGAGTGAATAAGGAAATCTGCGTATAATGACGGGTCAAGGTTCTGGAATATGTTAAAATAGGTCAAGAGGGACATCCATGTCGAATTTCAGCTCAAACAAAGGCGTTTTGCTATATTAAACAGTTCCTCCTTCCCGACTAGTCAATAAAAACCCTGATTTCCCAAGACTTTGAATATGCAGAAATTTGCTGAAGCAAGGGCAGTGTATTTTCTGAAGGAATATGATGTATAACACTATGAATAATCAGAGAATGAGTTTGAGTACAAGGCATAGGCTTTCAGCAAGGTTAAACAGCAGTTTTATATAGAAAACCCCTCAAGATAGAGGTGCCACAAGACAAGAAAATAATCCAGAAACCCTACAGCGTTTTCTGCAGTAGCTGTGAGACAGAAGATGCAAATATAGCCAATAATAATGTATAGCAGCAGAAGAGAGTACAAATCTTGAGGAAACAACCTCTCAAGAGAAGAAATGCAAGCCTCCACAACACATGTACATAAACATGAAAAGTACTGTTATTTCTGCATAAACCCAGGCTATGAAAAATGCAGTCTAAGATAAAACGCTGCTCCAAAATAATGTCAACACATGGATATGACAATAGATGGCCCAAATACAATAGGGGAGCAAAGCTCTAACCCTTATAAGCAAAAATATCTCAATCCTCCAAGGGATTGGCTGAAATGCACAATACGACAAATGCCGGAGTTGCTGGGCAGCTACTGCAACTCCAAACTGAAACCAAAGAGAGAAGGCTGAAGATGATGAGAAACTAAAATAGACCTCCTCCAATAGATCTCCAAAGTGGAAGGCTGATCCTTCACTTGAGATCTTCCCCTCAAATCAACCAGCAAACCCTCACTGCAAATACACCATGAAGATAATGCAGAAATTGAGAGGGACTGTGCAGTAGTGGAAATAAACACTTTGGCCAAGTGCCAAGATCTGCAAATCAGCTCCAATATCCTCCAACCTGATCCTCCAAAGGAAAGAAAGACTCTCCCTCTGAAAAACAAGAGAAGGAGGTGGTGTCGTAAAGTCACCACGGCAACACCCTACAACACAGTATTACGCTGCTGCAGCAATAACGCTGTCTTGGAGGATGATGCTAAGAAAATAACCTCGCCCGAGCAAGCACTCGAAGTCCCCCGGGGCTAAGGGTGAGATCTCCGCACGGAGACACTCGGTGCACTAAACAGTGCAGCAGACGGGCTAAACAGCCAGCGTGCCAAAGAAAGACAAATGTCTCACTCAATAATCAATAATCCAATAATCCAATCATGAATGAAATGAGGAGGCTCCTCCATCTTTTATAGTGTTGGTTTCCCTCCAAAACCCAATGTAGCCTCTCTCTCTCCTCCACATCCTCATCCTTATCCACATTCTCATCCTTATCTGCGCAGAAGCTTGGAGAAACTTCTAGAGTGTACATAGGCCCCCTCCTCCACGTGGTGTTGGGTCCCCCCTTGACTCCCACTTAAGTCACAACGTCGTGCTACTAGGTGGATGTCTTATTTCATTTAAGTGAGTTTAGACCCTCTTTACTCACTTTTTATTTACTTACAAACTATAGGTGGCAAAATAAACAAAATAGAATATTCCAATTTGCTGTCGCAAATTAGGAATATTACACATGGACTATGTGCAGGGAAAAATTGCGGAGCCTCCTTCAAATGCACCAGTTGCTACTAAGACAAAGTACAAGAAAGTTGAGGTCAAAGCTCAGAAGATCATCAGGGATTCCATTCAAAAACATTTGGTTTCTTACATTTCTGATTTGGGCACATCTAAGGAGATGTATGACAAGTTGGTTGGTATGTTCAAAGCCAACAATGCAAACGAAATCCTCTTTCTGAAGAACAAAATGAAGGACATCAAGATGGATAGAGGGGAATCCATCCAAATCCTACTTCATGAGGATTACCGAAATAAAAAATGATCTTCTATCCATTGGAGAGGTTGTTGCTGACTGGTAGCTCACACTTATTGCTCTTGGGCACCTCACCCAACCAGGGGATGTGTTTACCACCACTATCCTCAACAATGATAGGATTCCAAGTTTTGATGAATTGTTGACTAGATGCACTCAAGAAGAGACAAGGATGATGGAGAGAGACAAGCCTTCAAATGGGAATGATCCCACTGCATTCTCCAATCATGCTAAGAGGAATAAGGGACTATAAGGGGGTTACACTAACAACAATAAGGGACTATACTAGTAATATAGGGACCTAACACACACATATGACACCTTTATTCAGTTACAGAGAGAAATACTGGCAGAAGAATATGTGACAAATACCTCACTCAACCACTAAGTCTCCGGTTGATCCAGATAAGGGAAAAATTTCCCTGGATAGACTCTGAGCAGCCTCTGCGTAGATCCAACGTTGGAACTTCCAGCCACTACGTCACCCACTTCTAGGCTCAATGTTAGCCCTCCTTCATGTCGTTTTGCCTCTGTGGATGCTGAGGAACAGCCTCCCGTTGCCACTTTCCAGATCCCGGGCTCCGAAACAGATCCACCAGCAAAATTCTGAAACCTTTGCCTCTTCCTTTGCGTTGCTTCTGCTTGAGCTTACGCAGTCACTGCGTCAACCCCTTCCTTCAACGCTAGCTAGGCTAGATCACCTCAGCCTCTCTCTGACTAATGCTTCACCGAACTAAGAAAATTTCTTCCTCTCTGGATGTTATCTTTCCCCTCACTGCTCAGATCTCCAGTTCGAAATTCTCAACAAACCCGCCCCAGAAATTTTGATCTTAGATCAATTCATTGTCTCGATGTATTTTCCAAATGACCCTCAAGCCTTCATTTATAGTCTTCTCGTTGAGAAATCAACGACCCAGATTAGATGTCTAATCGATGGCTAAGATTAAAACATGACTTGATCTTCATCCTCTAGAAGATTCACACTCTGTTTTATTAATACCCTTTAATTATTTAAATTCCCTAAGTTAAGACTTAGGGTCCCCATTAAAATAATTATTTTTTCAAATAAAACAAAATCCGAGTGGAATTTCCACGAATGCTTTCTGAGTACTTTGGAATAAAAGTGTCTAAGCCTCCCCACCAAATTTGAGACTTAGAGCACTTTTTGATGCTACAAAAATCAACACTTCAAAGTCACTAGGGCTAGATAGTAGGGCCAAATTCAATTAAGGCATTTCTTGGATAGATGTTGGAGCTTGATTGGCTTGAATTCTTCTTTGTTGATCCTTTTCACTCAAAATATAGCACTTTACATAGTTGAATTTTCCTTAGTAGGGTTGACGTCATCCACACTAAGTAATTGTGTGCCATAGAAAAACCCTAACCTTAGCTAGGGTTCCAACTTAGGGCTTAATTTGAAGGTTTTCCTTCTCTATTTTTGTTGATTAAATCATTTGCACACCTTTTCCTTGGTGCTTGTTTTCCTAGGCATTCTTTTGTTGATCTATATCTTGAAACCATAAACCCTAGGCCACACGTGCCTCTTTTAGGGCTTAGTATATGATGTGATGCTCCTACACAAAAAAATTGTCTTTGTCCATTGAAGAAGTATCTTTACTTAGCCTTTCATTTACATCATCTTGGGCCATCTAACTTAGAATATCCTTTAGGTGATCACCGAGAAGCCTCCCTTGTGGTACAATTACACTAAAGAGCAGAAGGAGGATTAGTATGGCAATAGTGGCAATCCACCTCACTGCTGCAACAAGGTTTAGCCTTTTCAATATGAAGCCTCTCACAAGGCCTAGTAGATTTTCAGGCAACATCTTTGGCACCGTTTCCGGGGGAGGATTTTAGTCAACCTCATTATCTAGAAAAAAACTTCATTAAACTTTGGAGAGAATAGATTGTAAATGACAACATGGATTCGGTCCTAGCAACTTCAGAAGCTGACCCTCATATTTCCCCTAGTAGTCCGTCTGACAATACCATACATCCAAGAAGGAAAAGAACTACTAACATCCAAGAAGGAAAGAACTACCCAAAAGCATGGCATGTAATCTAGTTTATGTTCATCATCACTTTCTCCTTTTCCTCATGCCCCAAGTGTCTTTCAAGAACTATTGTCCAATGATTTCTATAGTTGTTAACCTAAAATTTAATCATCGCAAAAAATAAGCAAAAAATTTAGCAAAGGAAACAAGAAACAAATTTAAATAGTAGATCGATAAAATAAAGGGTCTATAGTTGATGCTTCAAATTAAATACCATCACTTCTGTCCATTACACCAAGGTTGCGGTTTGATTGAAGTTCAATATTATTTAACAATTGCAATAGTTAAAGAAAAGAATGTATTGTATTCAGTAGAATGAACTGCAAACTTGTGCCAATATTGGAAGTTCAATAATTACAAATAAAATAATCACTAACCTGAGTGATCGTCCATGGACAAATCTAATTGCATAATCAGGAACCTGGTAAACAACAGACATACACAAAATTAGACAGAACTGTGCCCTGTCTACGTATGCTACAGTTGTAATCACAATACCTAAATGGATATTTGCAAGCTAAATATAGAAATAGGCTTCAATACGCTTTTTTATTCACTTGAAATAACAATCACCCAAGAAAGAGACGAAATAGATGCACCATCCCAGCAGTGGTGCCTTGAGATGTTGATGCTCTTCCATACTCCTTTTGGTTCTTACATTCTTTCCCAAACACTTTTAAGAATCTTATGTTCAATGTTGGAAAAATTTGGAAAATTAAAACTTACCAAGGGTTTTCCTGAAGCAAGCATAACTCTGTTATCTACATCCAGTTCCACAGTATTATCAGGACGAACAATCACACCTTCAAGGTCCCTAAAGTTTGCTCCCTGCATATAATTAAATCCATCAAAAGTCAACAATCCTACAAAGATGCAGTCAAACTAAGGTCATCGTAAGGATAAAAGTCAAAAAGGAAAGCTACCTTTCTTTTTGGGATTTTACGGGTGCGTTCAAGGTCATCTTCATTCAACTCCAAAGGTTTATGGTCAAAAAGACGCTTTTTTAGCTTCATGTCTTCCACACAATTTTTCCCTTCCAAGGCTTCACACAATTTATTTTCAGTCAATAACATAAATTCTCAAATATAACATAATAAAGACCACTTACATTTTCATGATACTTTCTAATATTTTCTGATAGTGGCATAAATATTATGGTAACTAATATTTTCCAAAGAATTGAATAATATAATATTTGAGACATTGTTGAGAAAAACAATAAAGTTATAAATCAGCTGAAGCAAACACTTAGAAATATAGAAAATCCAGAACTAGTACAATTTTCTTTTTGAAGGATAACCTCCAGGTAAACCTTCATGATACTTTCTGATATTTTCTGATAGTGGCATAAATATTATGGTAACCAATATTTTCCAAAGAATTGAATAATAAAATATTTGAGACATTGTTGAGAAAAAAAATAAAGTTATAACAACTCAGCTGAAGCAAACACTAAGAAAAAACACTAAGAAATATAGAAAATTCAGAACTATTACAATTTTCTTTTTGAAGGAAACCCAAGGGATATTTCCCTGCATTTATTGATGGCATCCCTATTAAATCCATAAGCATACACTATTGTACATAACCCAGGGGGATTAGAACCAAGCATCTGCTGGCATGGAACTAGCCAGATGCCCAAAAATGTAATGACCCATCTCGAAATACATGGAGCATAGGAATATTAGCATGCATACGAGACATGCATATGATAGCTACATATGCATGCATCGCATGCACTGCACTAGTATAGATACTAACTAATTATGAAAAATGTCTAAGTATAGGGTAATGAATTAATTATTGAAGTACTAAGTAAATACCTAACTCACCAGAATATAATGAATATATTGAATGGGGTACTTGATATGTATACCACCATCATTATATATAACTAATACATTGTTCAAGTTAAAAAATGTAAATACAAAGGAATATAAAAGAAAGGGAATTATAATTAACGAATTTTTTTATATATTTTATATTAACTAAAAAGAAATATATATCAACTACAAGGAACTAAATATATATGTTCAAAAGGACACATGACATAAACATTTCAATAAATGATTACTTCTTAAATAAACCTATTGAATAAAGTTTAAACCCTTTTAAACAAAACCATTTCTTTTAAAAGTGGGTGAACCGACTCATTCAAATCCCATTAAGTCACAAATATCGTTATATAAATATAAAAGGTGTAACCGCCTCTAAAAAATTCATTAAAAACCATTTGGACAGAAAGTGACCAAAAGGAAACCATGTTATAATAAAATTCGTGATGTTAAGATGGTGGATGGCTTTGAAGCGGTGGATGTTTTGGGGATATAAGGAGAACGAATAGGGCAAAGGAAAGACAGAAGAGGAAATAGTAAATACGGAGAGAGCCACGACGAAGAAAATATACCCGGAGTGAATCTATGGAACGAGCCTTGGGCTCAAGACTTCACGAAGAGGCTTGGGAATTTGAGCAATTATTCTTGGAGTTTTGGGCACGAGGGCTACAAGACCTCAATTTCGAAGTCTTTTGAATCAGGGAACCGGATAGCTTGATCCCGGATAAGCTGAGAGGAGATAGTTTGTTTGGTAGCAAGAGCGTGATCAACGACAATCTAGAATCAACTTCAAACGGGATATCTAGGTATGTATCTGCAATTAAATTGGTGAATTTAGGTTAAATTGTGTTAGTTTTTATAGCATCGGATGTGTTCTAGCCACGAAGCCTTGTTGAGAGGCTAGAATACATGAGATATCCAAAACCCATAAATCGTTTCTGGAAATTCCGACTAGAAGAGACTTAATTAGATTATTAACTAATTTTTTAATGTTTCCTAAGTATAAACTTAGGAAAACAGGTTAATTAATCAGTATTAATTAATTCAAGGCCAGAATCATCTAGAAACTCACACGAATCGATCCAGAAATGTTCCTAACCATCGATTATGTTTTAATCTTGGTCGTTGGTGCTCCAACAGAGGATTATAAGAGGAGATCGATGTGGTGATGGAGAACTCACTTGAGCAGTTTGATTTCTTGGCAGATCGATTTCTAGAGTTGCAACAGTCAGTTGTTGGAGAGAGCCAGAGATCGAAGCAGTGAGAGAGGGGAAGAGACAGTGAGGTTGGAGGAAGTGCATTTACAAAGAGGCAGAAGGGTCACAGAGAAGCTAACGCAGGGACTGCGCAATAGCTTCTAGAGGCAGTTTGATTTGCAGATTCGGGAAGTTGTTTCAATGTTCCGGTGGCAGAAGAATTTTGCAGAGGTCGGAAGAAGAGTTTCCAAAGTCAGAGGCAAGCAAAAGAGCTAGATTAATTTGAGATGCAGGCTGCATGGATTAGTGTCTGCGTAGTGCCCATGCAGAGGGTGATGCAGGGAAATTCATAGAGAGTTTAAGAGCCAGTCTTCAGAGTCGGATTTTCTTGTGGGGTGAGGAAATTCCTCACTAGAATTTTTCCAGTATTACCAGATTTCGGCATCCAGTTGTACTCATAATTTTTCACTGCTACATAATAACAAAAACCCTCAGTTGTTACACCATTTTTCCCGCATTGGGTTTTTCCAGGGACTTTTGTCCAAAAATAATTGTGTTATATTTTGTGTGCTAGCATTTCTATGCTTACAGCGTTTATTTTGCCACTGAATTTTATTTTTGAAGGTTGCAATGTGTTTATTTTGATATTTGTCGTAGCAAAAAAATTGTTAAATTTAATTAACAATTAGGAGAAATAATACCAATTGTTGCAATATGATTCCAATGTAGGAATTTTCACATGGTATCAGAGCACAGTTCATCAGCTAGCGAGCTCAGAAAGGAAGGAAAGGAATTTCGTTGCTCAGCAAGGGGAGCACGCCGAAATTAATAGGAGCAACGCAGTCTTTTTGCCAAGAAGTCGAGTTGCTTGAGGAAGTTCGATTTTTTTGAGAGGGGTAGAAAAATTTGATCCTTCCAGATCAAGTGATTCCAGAGGTAGAGGGAGGAGCTCAATCATTTCGTTGGGCAAATATCTAGCTAGACACAGAGGGTTTTGCAGTAGTACGCTGAAGCAAAACCAACATCGGGGTGGAAGAGAGAAGAGCACACATTAAGGGAAATTTTTCCTCAGGGAACTTCTAGTCTCAAGAAGTTTGATTTTCCTTGCATATTAGTAGTAGTTGTGAGCAAATCTTGTCACTCCAGAAGAGAGTGCGAGTAGCAGCGCAGCAGTCGAGCAGAACGAAAGAGGGAGTTTTCAACAGTTCATTGAGATGGCCACTGCTGAGCTTCGTGATCAAGACAAGTTGGATGGAGCTTCCAACTACGTCATCTGGAAGGCAAGGATGTCCTTCCTTCTAGATGAATTTGGCCTGAAATCCTACATTGACAATGTAGTGGCAGTTCCTCAGGATGCAGATTAGCTGAAGGAATATAGTAAGGAAATGGCGGGGGCGAAGCACTTGATCCTGGATGGAGTCCGGGATCATATAGTCTCGCATATATCCGGCAAAGATATTGCCAAAGAGATGTGGGATGCTCTCTCCACGTTATACCAGGGAACTTCCGAGCAGCGGAAGATGTACATAGAGGAGAAGTTGAAACTCATCTGGATGCAGAAAGGGGAGGGCATAGAACCCTACCTTACCAGGATTCCGGAGGTTCGTGTAATATTCCTTTTTTTGGTGTCACCTATGACAGGGTTAGGATGGACTTCCAGAGTTGAGAGCAAACAAGTCACAGGTACAGGTTGGTGTCATCAACAAGCCCAAGAGCTTTTTGGAGGAGTTTCTATGAGGACCGGTGGCATTCGCTTGATATATTCCATCATCTGCACAATTTGCCTTTCGTTCCGGCGCATTCCGACAACTTTCGGAAAACTGAGTTATTTTTGGGTTTAACTCAATTAATTACGCTCAAGGTGGCATTCCAGGAGGAATACATGATAGAACACCTTAGTGTAATAGCTAGTTGGAATCAAGATGAGAATACCTACATGATGGGATGGTTGGACATGAGTTTCAGTAACCTAAGGAGGCATGGTAGCCGATTTACTCTTTCCTGCATTAAAAAGGAATATTTTAATTGGAAAATAAAAGGGAAAAGTGCTGCATGATTAAAATAATAATAAAATAAGGCTCTAGAAGGATCCATGAGATCTATAAAAGAAGAGGAGGCCATTGAGGAATATCTTGGATTTGATATCTTTCCTTGTATGTGAGGTTGAGAACCCGGTTCTCTTCTTGATTGTTAGCCCTAGGACGGAAACCCTCGGGTATGTTGTTGAGTGTTAGAAGGAAACCCAACTGTCTTCGAGGAGACTTCATTTAGGAGTTTCGCAGAGCTTTAGGGATATTGGAGTGAGGATCATTCAAATCCTCAATTGGTGCTTCATTGATTTTCAGTTGATTCAATGGTAGTTGTTGCCAGAGGGAGAGTGCAACAGTTCAGTTTTGGGAGGGCCGATTTCAGCATCAAAGCAGATTAGTGGTGAAGATCAGATTATCCATCTTAAATACTTCAACTATATTATCATGTACACTCTTTCCGCTATTTACATAATAAAATCTGAGATCATTTATGCTCGACTTGTTATTGCATATGCTTGATCTGTCTTATTTTACATGGAAAGCTTCTGTGGTATAAATGATAATTTTATGAAAAATCTTTGGTTAAGCGAATTTCTGCAATTTCAGTTAAAATATCCCATTTGGGATATTACAGTTTGGGACTAGCTATCAACTGTTGGGGCAACACCTCAACCCATGAAGCTTGCAAGATTGGCACTCAACTGTGTCTTAGAGGACTAGCAAGTCTTTGTCCAAAGCATATTGGGAAGAGATAAGCTACCAGAGTGGGAAAGGATGTGGGCTGACTTGCAGGAGGAGGGACGAGCTATGTTAAAGAGCTCCATCAATGGCAGCAACAGTAGTGGATCGAAGACAGTATAGGTCTAACGGTCCCAGTCAGGGATAGGGGGAGCAGAGTGTTATTTTTTGTAGCACCGGATGTGTTCTAGCCACAACATTTGGTAGAGATGCTAGAATACATGTATGCTCCAAAACCCAAAAATCGTTTCTGGAAATTCCACCTAGAGATGACTTAATTACATTTATAAGTCAGTTTTTAATATTTCCTAAGTCTAAACTTAGGGAATATGATAAATTAATCAAAATTAATTACGTCATGGGGAGAATGTTCAAGAAAATTAGATGGATATATTTCTAGTTAATCCTATCCATCTATTAAGATTTAATACACCATTGCAATGACTCAGTTGCTCAGGAAAATCAATTTTCTCAGTGGCTGAGATTCAGTAAAGGAGATAGTGTGAAAATTCTACTGCAGTGTATTGGTTTATTTTCTCCTACTTGATTTAATTAATACAAGTTATTTTCAGAAATTAGATTCAGAAAATATTGGAAATAAACACAACTACAGCCTACACATGCAAATCATTTACTGAATAATACGCTCATGCAACAAAGTGACACATGGATTTTTGGACATAAGTCCTAGAAAAGACCCAAAGGGGGAAAACTGGTGCGGCAGTTATGAGGGTTATTTTATTAAGTAGATTCTGAGTACAACAAATCTGGGTTCCAAGTCTGGAAAACCCGACAAAGAATAAAAGAAATCAAATCTGCAGCTAACCTGATGTTCTCGTGCCAAATATCAGACTGATCCACACCCTCAAACGAGATTTACAAGACTCAGCCCGGATCTGACCCTATAAACCCTCAGCGCTACTCTTGAAGCCCCAGCGTCAGCTCTGAAGGCCTGCATCAGCCTCTGAGTGGCTCTGGGAGGGCATGTGTCACCCCTGGAGGGTCTATACCGCCCCTGCGTTGCCTTTGCTAGGCCTGCGTCACCCCTGCGTGGCCCCAACTGCCTCTGCGTTGCCTCTACGCTGCCCCTGCTGGACAGCGTGGCTCTGAAGTCCCTCTGTGCTGCCCTTGTTGCTGCTCCTCTGCGTTTTGCTATCTCTTGGCTCTTGGGATCAAATCATCCCCTCAACCAATACTACCCCTCACTGCAGGAAATTCCTCTAGAAATTCTTAGCAAACCCGCCCTAGAATTCCAGATCTATTCCTCAGTTCTACAACTGTGTGTGTCCTCCAACTGACCCTCAAGCCTTTCTCTTATACTTTTTCATTCATCTCATCAACGGCCGAGATTAAAACATTCATCAACGGTTGAGATTAAAAGATTGCTTGATCCATGTGACTTAAGACAATTTCAGCACATGTGTTAATTAATTCACTTTAATTATTTTATTTTCCTAAGTTTAGACTTAGGAAATCCATTAAAAATAAATAATTATTTGAATAACTTGAACACCAACTGAAATTTCTCAAATCCCTTTCTGGGTTTTGGAGATCAAGTGTGTCCTAGCCCCTCCACAAAGTTTCAGGGCTAGAGCACACCCGATGCTACACCAACTATAAAAAATCTCAACACTCCCTCTTAGCACGGAGTGTGCTCTAGGAATGTGTACTCTAGCAATGCATCCACACCATGCACTACAAGATCCTGAAGCTGGATTATGTGCTGCTGATGCTTGGCCTGCTGCCCTCCATCCACTGCATTGCTACTCTCTGTACTATTTCCCATGCCACTGGCACTGACACTGCCACATTTGTATTGCAGCTCCCTCTCAAATTGCTGCATCATGCTGCCCATACCACTGCCACTGCTAACTGCTACACTGCAACGCAGTTGCTGAGATGTAGGCAACTGAAAGAATCTGCCCAACTGATTGACAGATAAGTCAAGTTGCCCTCCACCACTAAAGCTCCTTGGACGATGATTCACGTTGCCCTCCTGGAGACATTGCCATGCTACAACACTGCATCGCGTGAGCATAGCTTCTCTGCGCTGCTGAAGTCCCATCAGCCCCTCTGCACTGCTGCCTCCACGCTAATGCTCCCTCTGCATTACGCAGTTCCCTCTTCCGCTTCAATGTGACCTTATGCAACCATCTCCCGACTCATCCCGCTACTGTCTTAAGGCTCCCGTAGCTCATATGTGATCCAAGAGTAGGGCTGACTCAAGGATCTTGCCAGTGTCTGTAGATGCTCTACAGATCCATGTCACCCCACCTCTTCTCTCAAGGCACATGAGAACTCATGGTTGCATCATCATCATAGCCATCATCCTTTGCTACCACAGCCTTGGAATCATAAGAGCCTTTGTCTTTCTTAGGAAAAATGCTGGCGAAATGTCCAACATAACCACAGTTAAAGCATCTGACCTTGGAAAGGTCCTTCTTCTTCTTCCCTTGTTGTTTCTTTTCCCTTGATGCACGGGCTACATCCTCTTCCTTTTCCTTGACTTTGGCCTTTCCACTTCCTCCACTGATATTTTGTCGACCCTTCTGATCTCCTCTTGGCAAAGGATAGCCCACATGTCAACCCAAGATGGTAACGCTGACCTTCCTTGAATGCTTTGGAAAAACGTTTCCCAATCTTCCAAGACTGCATTCATAGTAGTCCTCACTAAGAGCCCCCCATCCCGAGTAGCACCAATGCCAACCAACTGATCTCGGATGGCTTGAAGCCTGAAGAGGAATGGATCTATCTCTTCACCCTTCATCACTTGGAACAACCGCATCTGGTTCTCAAGAAGCATTCTTCTTTGTACGGAGCCTCCTTGGTACATCGTGTCCAAGGCTACCCACATGTCATTTGTTGTAGTGTTCCGAGCAATATGAGGTATAATGTGGTCCTTGACTTTGTCTATGATCAAACGCTTTGTCCGCGCTTGATTTTCTTCATACTTCTTGAGAGGATCTACATCGGTTGGTACAACAAGAACCTTCTCTGCATGTTCTTTCAGACCATACTCATCCAGAACTGAGATTCATGCTCTACAAATATTTGGTGATTCCAAAATTATCATTGACTGGTTCAACCAACAAACAATCTGTCACGTACAGACACTGCAGAATATTTTGGATGAAGTTCTACAGCACAAAACATATTTTGATCATATTTCTTGTCAACACATTTACAGGGAGAGGAACACAATTTCCGATCTCCTTTCCAAGGAGGCGTCGCACCTATTGACCGCTCACATGGAGATTCAGGCGCAGAATGATCATGCATATTATCAAATACTTTCATCGTCGTTTTGTACCTGATCATTGGATGGTGTTGAATCCCCACTAGAGGTTGCAACTGTTTTTGTATTTTGTTTTTTGTTTTCAATTACTTATGTATATATGCATACAGACTATTGATTGTTGATCCACGACATGTTTTTATGAGACACTTAACGGATGTATTTATTTTTGCTACATTTCTACTATCTATTGACAGCTTCACTGCTGATCTGCATACGCAGTTAGCATATACAACATGCAACTTTTATTTTTATTAATAGAACCGACGATTTTTCCTATGGAAAAAAAAGACTTAGGGTCTTCATTAAAATAATTAATTATTTTAATAAAACACAAACCAAGTGGAATTTCCACATACGGTTTTTGGGTTCTTTGGAACACTGATATCCAAGTCTCCTCACAAAATTTGAGACTTGGAACACTTTCCAATGCTACAAAAAATCAACACTTCAAGGGAACTCAAGATTTCAGACTCAAGGATACACAGGTGGGTGACTTCAGCTTGATTGGATACTCTGATTCAGATTTCGATGGAGATAAAGAAATTGGGGTATCTACTTCAGGTTATGTTATGAGTCTTGGATTAGGAGTTGTCTCATGGAGGTCATGCAAACAATCAGTTCCAACAAATTCCACAACGAAGGCAGAATATGTGGTAGCAGCTGAAGCAACAAAGGAAATTGTGTGGCTTAGGAAAATTCTGGAAGATTTTGTAATAATCCCAATTAGCTTTGCTAATTGGAATATTTCATTTTTGTTTAATTTTGCCGCTTTAGCTAGAAGTAACAAATAAAGTGAGAAATAAGAGGGGTTACCTCACTTTAGTCACCTCACTTTATAAATAAAGTGTTTTTCCTAGTTGATTGACGTTATAACTTAGAGAGGGGGCCTTGGGGGTCCACATAAGTATGATGAGGAGGCATCAGGCTGACCCAAGGTTAACTGCGCAGGCCAAGGAGAGTGAAGGACGCAGTTAAGGTTTTGGAGGGAGTTTAGCACTATAAAAGGTGGGGTTCTCACCTCATTTGGACATGCATGATTTGATATTGATATTGAGAGCTAGACTTCTGTCTGCTTCAGCACGCCGGTTGTTTAGTCGGTCTGCAGCACTGTTTAGTGCAACCGAGTGTCTCCGTTCGGAAATCTCACCCTTAGCCTCGGGGGACTTCGAGTGCCTGCCCTGGTAAGGTTATTTTCTGGTATCACCCTTAGCTTCGGGGGACTTCGAGTGCCTGCCCTAGTAAGGTTATTTTCTGAGCATCATCCTTCAGTATCAGTGGTAATTAGCAACAGTTTTCTGGTGGAGATTTGGAGAGGAGAAGCCCCCTTCTTCATTGCCTTGAGATCCGAGGAGGTAGGGCCGATCCGGAGGAGGGCCAACGAGATCCGGCGGGGAGGGCAACGGTCCGGATAATGAGGACGGTCTGAGCATCCCGAGGCGAGAAGGACGCAGATGCCGAGGGAATGCCGGCGAGATCCGGTCTTGGAGGGCGCCAGTCTGAGGAGATATTGGCGGATCTAGCACAGGAGGTGCGGATACCGGAGATACCCATCGAGATCCCGGCCTTGGAGATGCGGTCTGAGGAAAGTGTGGCGAGATCCGGCCCCAGATGCGAAGATATAGCGGCCGAGATCTAGGATCACCCTCCCGCAGATGCGGGTGATAGGACGCGCACGCGGATAGGAGGACTGAGATCCAGCCAGTCTGGGCGGGGAGGACGCGGATCCGGTCGGGGAGGACAACGATCGAGAGCGAGTTCTTGTGTGTGGGGCTTGACAGCGTTTTTCATGTTTCCAGCCTTGAGGAGCTGATCACTTCATCTGGAGGTTTTGTGGCCAGCATTTCATCTGTCTTCTGCGCTGTCACTAGCAGAGACAGCGTTTTTATTGGTGAGGGTTTGGAGGATTGAGATCAGCCATCTTCTAGTCTTCAGTTCATAGTTCCATTGCATTCCAGCAGCAGCTCTTCATAACAGATCTTCAGCCAGCTAGGACGTTGTCCTTATTTTCAGCCATCATTTGTTTAGAGAGGGTCTCCACTTGCCTAGGGCAAGGATAGGTGCACTCATCTTGATTATCTTGTACTCCTCGATATGTATTCTCAGATTAATAAAATGGCTTAGTTTTCTGGCATTCCATGTGTACTTGTTCCATGATCTGGTTCCAGCATTGTATTTTGTATATCTGTCTGGCATATTTCTGTGTATTACTGGTTATTTCCCTTTGGGGATATTACAGTGGTATCGGAGCATAGATCTGGCTCAGCCTGTGGTGCTAGCAGTCTATGACGGCCGGGGATAACCCCTACATCTATCGGAAGGAACGCAGAGAAGCTGAGGATAGGTGGAAGTTTCCCTTCGGGGGAAGTGACTCTGATCAGGAGCCACCTGAGACAGATTCTGAGGCAGAGCAGCCTGAGAAGGGCCCAGAACAGCGTAATCCAATGGCAGATGATGATGTGAGGTTTAAAGAGGCGGTCCTCCGTCACATACAGGAGACGTCACAGAGGATGCAGGAGACGTCACAGATGGTGCAGGAGACGTCATAGAGGCTCTTGGCCATAGAGATCAGTCAGAGAGAGCTCCCTAGAGTTCTTCAGATCGGTGAGGGATCGGGTGTATCTCGCCATATACCAGTGCACGATGCTATTCCCATTGTGACGGCTCAGCGATCCACTATGCCCACATTCTTGCCAGAAGACACAGGGACAGGGGTGCGGGGAGGTGCACAGAGGGATAATCCAGCACCCACACGTCCTACCATGCCTACCTTCCTGGTAGAGGACGAGGGGTCAACAGCACCGAGAGAGTTGAGTCCAGCTCGATGGGCAGCCGCTTTTGCAGAATGGCGGGCCTTAGGACAGGAATTCATGGATACTCTCCCCTTCGAGCGCTATCTCCAGTTCCAGTACGGCATCAAACCCCATGATCAGCACCAGCACAGGGGGCACGGATACCACCGTGATGACCACCGTGCGGCCAGTAGATTCCATTTGCCTATGTTTGATGGTTCATCAAAGACTACGGCAAAGTCCTGGGTGGAGAAGCTGGACATCTATTTCCAGCTTAATCAGATGTCGGAGACAGAGGCCATTAAGATGGCTACATTGCATTTAGAGGGTGAGGCTCAGGATTGGTGGTTTCATGGGATGGCGACACTCGGGCATTCCACAGTGACGACATATGCCGAGTTTACCAGGAGGGTGGTAGAGCGTTTTGACAGGAGGGATCCGGAGCAGCATTTTGTTGAGCTGACCAAGCTCAAACAGACTGGGAGTGCAGAAGCATACATCTCGGATTTCTTGAGAGTTTCAGTGATGGTACCTGACTTATCGACAGCTCGGATGGTCTATATGTTTGTGGAGGGGCTGTCAGAGCCACTTCGTGGCCTAGTCCGGTCAAACAAACCGGCTACACTGCAGGATGCTATCAGTAGGACTCGAGACTTACAGGATGTCTTGCCCAAGACTCGGCCACCTTATCCCCAGAGACAGGCTTTCCAGCCTAAGGGTAAGGACACGAGGGCCCCGCCTCCCAAGGCGAATCCGGGACGAGGGCAGATTGATGATGAGGCCAGGAGAGAGCTGAGGCGGAAGCGATTATGCTTCACTTGCCAGGAGCCGTGGGCACCCGGACACAAATGTGCGGCAGGAAAGGCACATTTCATAGAGGTCTTCTCCGAGAGCAGCGGAGAAGAGGATGAGGAGGATGATGAGGAGGCAGGAGGATGTTATGCAGCGCAGAGTACCTTACCACCTCCACCACCCGATGCAGGTGGGGCATCCTTCGCACCTACTGGGGGAGCTCTAGCAGCATTGCGAGGAGTCCCCAAGTATTTGACATTGCGCGTACGGGGGACAGTGCGCGGACAGCGGGTTTCGGTCTTAGTCGATAGTGGGGCCACCCACAACTTCATTGATGCCCAGATGGTTGAGCGGAGAGGCATACCGACGGAGGGCTTTGATGGGTTTTCTGTTTTGGTACCAGGAGATCAGACCATGGCATGTGCTCAATATGTACCAGAATTATCAGTGACGATGGGCACCTATACATTGACCGATCACTTCTTTGTGGTGGACATTCCGGACACCAATGTGATATTGGGGGTCCAGTGGCTTATTACTCTGGGGAAGGTCACGACGGATTGGAAGGCCCTAGAGATGGAGTGGGATGATCCCAAGATGGGGAAGCATGAGAAGATACGAGGGCAGAACACATATCCACCCCAGACAGTATCAGCACACAGCATGGAGGCGACTTTCCGCAAGGGAGATATAGAGTGGGCAGTAGAGTTGCGGGCTTCAGAGGCAGTAGATACAAGGCGGACAGTGCATCCTGATCTACAGTCTATTCTCGACAGATATGCAGTAGTTTTTGGGGACATTCCGCCAGGACAGCCACCGGATCGGGGGTTCGAGCACACGATCGAGCTTGAGCAGGGGATACAGGCTGTGATTACCACACCATATAGGCATCCCAAGGCCTATCGGGATGAGATAGAGCGGGCCATTCAGGAGTTGCTGGCCCTTGGTCACATTCGACCCAGCACCAGTCCTTTTGCTTCTTCAGTAGTGCTGGTGAAGAAGAAGGACGGCACATTACGCATGTGCATTGACTACAGGGCTTTGAACAAGAAGACCCTGAAGAACAGGTACCCCATTCCCAGGATCGACGAGCTGATGGATGAGTTGAGAGGAGCACGGTTCTTCTCAAAAATTGATTTGAGATCCGGGTACCATCAGATACGCGTGAGGGAACAGGACATTCCCAAGACCGCTTTTAGGTGTCATTATGGGCACTTTGAGTTTTTGGTCATGCCATTTGGGTTGACCAATGCACCTGCTACTTTCCAGTCTTGTATGAACCACATTTTCAAGAATCATCTGAGGAAGTTTGTGCTGGTTTTCTTTGATGATATCCTTATATACAGCAGGACTTGGGAGGAGCATCTCCAGCATATTGAGACGGTCTTGCACATTTTGGAGGAGCAGCAGTTCTATGCCAAGCTCTCCAAGTGTGAGTTTGGGTTGACGGAGATGATGTATCTGGGACACATTATAGGAGTGGACGGAGTGAGAGTCCACGAGGAGAAAATCCGGGCTATCAGGGACTGGCCAGAGCCACGGAATGTGACAGAACTTCGAGGGTTTATTGGTATCTGCACCTACTACAGGAAGTTCGTCAAGGGCTTCTCCCAGCTTGCTGCACCCCTCACGGATCTGACGAGGAAGGGGGCATTCAGTTGGTCGGATACAGCACAACGAGCTTTTGACAAGCTCAAGGAGGTGATGAGCAGTTGTCCCGTATTAGCGTTGCCAGATTTTACGCAGCCCTTTGTCCTAGAGTGCGATGCATCAGGAGAGAGGACTGGTGCAGTTTTGATGCAGGAGGGTCATCCGATTGCTTTCGAGAGCCGGAAGCTCCTTCCACACGAGAGGCTATATCCCATATACGACAAGGAGATGCTGGCCATCATGCATGCATTGGCCAAATTCCGGCAGTACCTGGTAGGTGGCAGATTCAGGGTAAGGACAGATCATAACAGCCTGAGGTACTTTCTGGAGCAGAAGCAGTTGCAGGAGAGGCAGCAGAAGTGGATCAGCAAGATCCAGGCTTACGACTTTGACATAGAGTATGTCAAGGGGAAGAATAACGTGGTAGTTGATGCCCTTTCCCGTAGACTGGCCACGTTATCACTCATGAGCCTGGACGCTGACTGGAAGGCTCGACTACTGGTTGAGTACTCCAAAGATAGATTTGCATGCGAGATTCTGGATGGGCAGGTAGCGGATAGCAGATACAGGGTGGCCGATGAGGTCATCTATTACAGGGACAGGATCTTCTTGACTGAGGGATCTCAGCTCAAGGAGAAGATACTCCATGCTTCACATGATTCACCATTGGCGGGCCATCAGGGGTTCACCAAAACGTACAGGGCCATCCGGGAGAGATTTGCATGGAAGGGCCTCAAGGAGGACGTACTCCAGCATGTCAGGGAGTGCGAGGTTTGCCAGCGGAACAAGGGAGAGATGAGTCATCCTGCGGGGTTGTTGCAGCCTCTTCCCATCCCGGAGGGGAAGTGGGAGAGTATTTCGATGGACTTCATCACTGGGTTGCCCACAGTGCAGGGCAAGGACTGCATCTTCGTAGTAGTTGACAGGCTGACGAAGTATGCTCATTTTTTCGCCATTTCTGCACACCACACAGCGGCACAGGTGGCCGAGTTGTTTTTCAGGGAGGTTTTCAGGTTGCATGGTCTACCCAAGACCATTGTCAGTGACAGGGACAGCCGTTTTATGGGAGGATTCTGGCAGGAGCTCTTTCGACTAGTGGGGACAGAGTTGACACCGAGCACCAGTTATCATCCACAGACGGACGGCCAGACGGAGATAGTTAACAAGTGGCTAGAAGGCTACTTGCGTAACTACGTCAGTGGGCAGCAGAGAGCATGGCTGAAATGGCTACATTTGGGCGAGTACTGCTACAACACAACCCACCATATGTCCATCGGTATGACACCTTTCTATGCTTTGTATGGATATCATTCCCTATCTTTCGTGGATATGATGTTTGGTGTTAGCAGGGCTCCGCGAGCCAAGTTATGGATCCAAGAGAGCCAAGACATCCTCCGGGCTCTCAAGGACAACATAGCCACAGCACAGAATCAGCAGAAGCTGTATGCTGATAAGGGTCGGATGGAGAGACACTTTGAGGTAGGGGACCTGGTCTACCTACGGCTACAGCCATACCGACAGTCTTCGCTCAAGCAGAAGGGGGCGGGGAAGCTAAAGCCTCGTTTTTATGGACCATACAGGGTGATACGCAGGATCGGGCAGGTTGCGTATGAGTTGGAGCTGCCCCAAGGCAGCCGGATTCATAACATCTTTCATGTATCATGCCTGAAAAAGGCACTGGGCCAGCATGTGACAGTCACCAAGGAGCTACCGCCTACAGATGATGAGGGGCATCTGGTGTTACAGCCGGAGGCTATTATCGACACTAGGGAGAGGCAACTGCGGAGCAGGAAGATCAGAGAATTCTTGGTGAGATGGAAGAATTTGCCGGATGAGGATGCCACTTGGGAGGATGAGAGGATCTTACAACATCCATCACTTCAGTTGCTTGAGGACAAGCAACGTTTTGCCGGGGGAGACTGTAATATTCCCAATTAGCTTTGCTAATTGGAATATTTCATTTTTGTTTAATTTTTCCGCTTTAGCTAGAAATAATAAATAAAGTGAGAAATAAGAGGGGTTACCTCACTTTAGTCACCTCACTTTATAAATAAAGTGTTTTTCCTAGTTGATTGACGTTATAACTTAGAGAGGGGGCCTTGGGGGTCCACATAAGTATGATGAGGAGGCATCGGGCTGACCCAAGGTTAACTGCGCAGGCCAAGGAGAGTGAAGGACGCAGTTAAGGTTTTGGAGGGAGTTTAGCACTATAAAAGGTGGGGTTCTCACCTCATTTGGACATGCATGATTTGATATTGATATTGAGAGCTAGACTTCTGTCTGCTTCAGCACGCCGGTTGTTTAGTCGGTCTGCAGCCCTGTTTAGTGCAACCGAGTGTCTCCGTTCGGAGATCTCACCCTTAGCCTCGGGGGACTTCGAGTGCCTGCCCTGGTAAGGTTATTTTCCGGTATCACCCTTAGCTTCGGGGGACTTCGAGTGCCTGCCCTAGTAAGGTTATTTTCTGAGTAACATCCTTCAGTTTCAGTGGAATTAGCAGCAGTTCCCTGGTGGAGAATTGGAGAGAAGGAAGCCCCTACTTGTGACTGCGCAGATCCAGGAGGTAGGACGCTGATCCATAGAGGGAAGGGACGCAGATCAAGCAGGAGGAGGACGCAGATCTGAATAGTGAGGACGCTGATCTAGCTGTCCAAGGCAGAGAGGACGCAGATTTGAAGAGGTATTGGCAGATCCAGTCTTGGAGGACGCAGATCTGGAGAACTAGCAGCAGATCCAGCCTTAGGGGTTGCAGATCTGAGGAGATACCATCGCATCCAAATTTCTGAGGATGCAAACATCTCGAGGAAGGTGCTAGAAAGCTGGGCCGAGATCTCAAGATATAGCATCTGGCCTTGGAGGACGCAGATCTAGAGTGATAGGACGCAGATCTGGATAGGGAGGCTTCAGATCCAGCAGATCTGAGCATAGAGGACGCAGATTCAGTCAGGGAGGACGCTGATCTGAGGAGCAGGGTCATGTGAGTGGGGCTTGACAGCGTTTTTCAGTGTTTCCAGCCTTGAGGAGCTGATCATTTCATCTGGAGGTTTTGTGGCCAGCATTTCATCTGTCTTCTGCGCTGTCACTAGCAGAGACAGCGTTTTTATTGGTGAGGATTTGGAGGATTGAGATCAGCCATCTTCTAGTCTTCAGTCCATAGTTCCATTGCATTCCAGCAGCAGCTCTTCATAGCAGATCTTCAGCCAGCTAGGACGCTGTCCTTATTGGCAGCCATTATTTGTTCTGAGAGGGTCTCCACTTGCCCAGGGCAAGGATAGGTGCACTCATCCTGATTATCTTGTACTCCTCTATATGTATTCTCAGATTAATAAAATGGCTTAGTTTTCTGGCATTCTATGTGTACTTGTTCCATGATCTGGTTCCAGCATTGTATTTTCTATATCTGTCTGGCATATTTCTGTGTATTACTGGTTATTTCCCTTTGGGGATATTACAGATTTGCAGGAGATACAAGTGCATTCAACTCCTCTTTTGATTGGCAACACTTCTGCAATAAAGTTGTCCAAGAACCCAAAATTCCATGATGGAACGAAACACATCAATACAAAATACGATCTGATTTTGACATCATGTTGATGCCAAGACAATCCAGCTACGGCATTGTTCAGCAAATGAGCAGATTGCAGACATCTTCACCAAAGCGCTTGGAAGGGAAAAGTTTGAAAGAATCAGAATGATGTTTGGACTCATGAACATCCCTTCAGATTGGGGGGGAGGGGGGATGTTGACACCTAATCTTTTGGATTAGGAAATCCTATGTAAAATTGTAAATATTGTAAATAGAGAAATATAAGAAGTTGGAAGACGAAGAGACATTGGGAGATGAAACCCAATAATCTCCCTCTCCTTGTATATATCCATGTTCTATCTTAATGCAAACACAACAATTTCATTCGTAGTTACTCCTGGCTTGATAGAATTTCATTTCTATTTTCAAAAAATTATGCAATTGATTTTTTAGCAATTTCAAGTTTTATCTTTATTTTTTATAATTATTCTCTCTGTTAATCAATGTTGAGTCATTTTTTTAAAATAATCATTCATTTTCTAACTCAATCTCAAGTCATTCCTTCATAGTACAGGGGGAAGTTGCACATCCCCTGATGGGGGTTGAAGACTGTACTGATTTCCCTTACCTCAGTGAATGATTTTGGGACGTCCCAAGAGCAACCATGTCAAACAAGGAACATCTTGGTGATATCCTTGAACCATACCATGTGTCACCGGGATGGTAGGGAATGTTTGCTTCCATATACATGTCTCCATGACACAAAAGCCACCACGGACACACTCATCATCCCAACAGGCATCCCTTTGATATAATAATAAATCTACCACGCTTGCACTTCTAGAATCACTAGACCACCTTCTTTACAAGGTTGGGGTATACTGCATTTTAGACATATGATAAGCTATGCCAATGGATACATGCAACCTTATATTATATATTTTCACTGTCTTAAGCAAATCTAGACATTGTGTCAGCCTCCAGCAATGCTAGACCTAATTCATTAAGATGGCTGAGAATTGACCACAGACTTTATTGCTACAGTTTGAACTGTTACTAAACAGTGACTCATGCCAAAAAACTATTAAACACTACAAAATTGATATTTGCAAAATAAAGCCCAAAGATTTGATAGAGCATGCTATAACATCCACAAATTTCTCTCATTTATATCCATGAAATCAATCAGTGTTGAATAAAGATATGATATATTTAACCTCGCAAAACAACTTTTTAAATGATTAGAACTTCCCGCTTATTTTCATAATTTCCCCTTACCAAAATTGAGGGCAATTAATGGAAAAATGTGTACCTTCTCTTGATAGGCGCATGAAATGTTGAAATTCTGTCTGACTGGGCCTACTGTATGGCATCTCTTCCCTCTTTTCAGAGTGTTTTACCTGCCAAAAAGTCGACAAAATTTAGCAGATTCTTATTCAAATTTACCTTAAACATCACTATAGAGATGGAGATCCCTCCTTGCCATTAGGGGAAAGAAAAGAAAACGAGACAATATACAACAAACAAGAAATGAATGGATTCTTACTGCAGGAAGGTCTGAAATTGCATCTCCTAGAACTACTGCTTTATGAAGCTTTGGCCGATTGATTTCATCATATGCAACGGCATTACGCTGAGTCCAGAAAGAAAACAATTGCTTAGAGATATAGAACATTTCATCTAGCTAGAGAATAAATCACAAAGAGAAATAAATCAATATGTATATGTGAAACCATATACATAACCAAAATACACTTGAGAAATCCACGACGTACCTCCCAACTAACAGGGAAACCACCTCTTACAACAACATCATGCGTTGGTAGAGGATAGGGTGGAAGTTTCTGCTTACAAAAATTTAAGGAAAATAGTTATTCCAAAAGTGATGTTTGTGAACATTGAAAGTGCAATCAAATTACCTTGAAATAATCTTTAACATAGCTAGGCTATTTGGAATCATAAAGCAAACAGAAATCAAGACAATGACAAACTATGTAACCAACACGATCAAGATTTTCAAAAAGGCAAAAAAAACACCATGCTGCACATCCTTTTAGAAATCCTCGTAATTTAAATGCTGAAACTTGTTAAGAAGCAAAAGGAACAATGGCATATTCTTTATTATCTAATTGGCCATCAGTTATCAAATTCATCATATCAATCCACTCTGTGGTTGCAGGTCATTCTAAATTCTAAAAGGTCAGAGTATAAGCATTCGTACAGAAAGAAGAGAAACATTTAATGAATTTATATTTACCTCCAGTGGGGAAGCACCCCATAAAAATGCCCGCATTCGGAACTGAGGTAACCCATAGCAGCCAGCAACCATCAAGCCAAGCTTGGCCTACAATAAAATAGAAAGGCTCAACCATATACATCTATGATTTAACCCTCCAATGTACATTTTCAAAAGAACTAAACAAATAAAAAATGCAACCACCCTTGAAATTCAAACACAGATTTTTCTTCAAAAAAAACTCCAAATACAATATAACATAGACATGAGATACCTGGTAATGCATCTTCACGAGACGACTCAAGGCATATCGCCCTAACAAGCCCCCAGCAAACTTAAGTATATCCACTACATTTTCCATCAGTATAAATCGTGGTCTTAGATAATCAACAATATTCATAAAAACAACAATTTGGTGATTCCGAGGATCGTCTAGAGGAGCATTGACATTGCGAAACCGATTGAAACCACTGGCACCTTGACAAGGTGGGCCACCACAAATAACATCAACATCGCCCTAAGCATCATAGAAATTGGTCAGCATATTTAACCTTGTAAGTTTTCAACCAAAAATAAAAAAGACTGCCCTTTTTGAAGTTGAAAATCCTATAATACAAAGCAAATTTTTTAGCCAAATTAAAATAATTACAGGTAGCGGTAGAATTCTCCTTCTTCTTCCAAGATTCACAAAATCCTTTAGCCGTTCCTCACAACCCCTACAACAAGGTTTAAAACAAGTAAAGTAGACTCTAGACATATTGTGCCTAGCTACAAGAATAAATAAACCAGTTAACATTCAAAAGATGTTTTTGGAAAAACAAAGCCTGCAAATCAACCAAAGTGTCATATATGAAAAATTAAATACACACGTTACACTATCATATGGCTCCCATGTATCTTCCTCTTCTGCATATCCTCTCCAGTGCACCTACAAAAGCTTAATAGATTTGTCCATTGTTAATCATACAACAAATTTGCATACAGAGAAAACTACAAATTTTCTCACAGGACGAACCCATAGAAAGCAGAAGCAATCCTGAGGAGCAGTGACAAACTTAACAAGCACCTTGAATTGAAGGCCACCTTTTCCAGAATCATCTGTACCCCAACGAATGCCGACAAGTTCTTCCACCTCATATTCTTCATCATCTAACTCAGAATCACTCTGACTATCAGCATTGCTGGAGTCATCATGTAACTGTCGTTCAGTAGCAGTTGATGCTACATAATCCCCAGAATCGACATACTTCTTGCATAATTTTTCCCATTCTTTCAGCAACAACAGAAAATTTTCAGCTGATTCATTTCGGACCTAAAAAAAAATAATTAGAACATCAATTTTGTCAACTGAACCATATATATCATATTCAGTTCCCATTAGAAATAATATATTCGATAAAAAGGAACCTCTGTTTCTGGGTGATTGTATCTGAAGCTGTTGCATGCAGGCTGATCCAGGTCCACTGCCCATCTCTAGAAAACAAATACGCAAAATTAAACAACATTAACCATGTTCAATGTTACAGATCCATACAAAACAAAATAAAGAAAAACACATCCATGTCTGAGTCATCTGTTTCATTTTTCTTTGAGAAATATATTGAAGCACTGAGAAAAATGGTACCAAAGAAGTGTTGCCTAGTGCATTGTCCTTTTTGCGGAAAACATTTTAATAACCTTTCTGCCATGTGACATTATGAGTTTCATTAATGTCATGGTGTTAAGTCACTTTATGTTTTAAATGTGACTTTAGGAGAAAAAGAACTAAGTGTCTTTTTATTATTAAAGTTATTTTATATTTTAATGTTGACTTTATGAGAGAAAAAATGTACAAGGTACAAAACATATTAAACTGACTAAGAGTTCTTTAAGTGAGGGGGACAACATGAGAGAGGGGGTCAAGAAAGGGAAAAAATCTCTACCCTTGATCTAATGAGCTGAGATTTAATCTCAGCCATTAAATCTCTAGGGTTAGGTTTCCCCTCATTTAGAGAAGACAAAAGGAAAAGGCAAAGGGAATTCACATTATTCTCATGCGTAATATTGAGAAGAGAAAAGTGAGCTATTGAGGAGAGGAGAGTAACGAGAGAAAGGAGGCAAGATTGCAGCCAAAGGAGGAGTTCAAAGTGTGAAAATTCCAAATCCTAGATCTGGAATCCTATTGCAGCAAACTGAATTAACTTCTCCTACTTGTAAATTACATTAACAAGTTATTTGCAGATTTCTTCTGTAAATACTGAAGCAATAACTGAAGCAGCCTTCACTCAATTAAATTAATATGTGAAACAAGAAACTGAGCAAGAGAAAAAAATCACACAGGACACCGTTTTTTTTTGCAAAAATGTCCCCGGAAAAACCCAATGCGGGAAAACCGATGCAGCAGATATGAGGTTTGATGATTAACAACAGTTATATTAGAATACATCTCTGAATGTCTCTCCAGACAATTCAAATACAGAGAATATCACTGATGAGATTACCTCACTCTGCAAGTCTCGTGTAATATTCCTTTTTTTGGTATCACCCATGACAAGGCTAGGAAGGACTTCCAGAGTTAGGAGCAGACAGGTCACATGTACAGATTGGTGCTATCAGTGGGCTCAGGAGCTTTTTGGAGGAGTTTTGAGGAGTTTTCATGGTATCCGGAGGCATTCGCTTGATATACTCCATCATCCGAGCAGTTTGGCTTTCGTTCCGATGCATTCCGATAAATTTAGGAAATTTGAGTTATTTATGGGCTTAACTCAGCTGATTATGCTCAAGGTGGCATTCCGGGAGGAATACATGATGGAACACCTTAGTGTAATATCTCATTGGAACCGGGACGAGGATACCTACATGGTGGGACAGTTAGACACAGATTTCAGTGATCGGAGGAGGCGTGGTAGCCGATTTACCCTTTTCTGCATTAAAAAGGAATATTTTAATAAAAGGGTAAAGTGCTCCATGAATAAAATAATGCTCTAGAAGGCTCCAAGAGATCTATAAAAGAAAGAGAGAAGGCCATTGGGAGATATCTTGAGAGTAGATCATTTGCTTGTGTATGAGAGGTCTGAGGACGTGGTTCTCTACCTCAGCCGTAGCCCCAGGACGGAAACCCTCAGGTGATTTGTGAGTGTTGGACGAAAACCCAACTCTCTTGAGGAGACTTCACTTAGAAGTTTCACAGAGCTTCAGAGACTGGTGTGAGGATCATTCAGATCTTCAACTTGGGCTTCATCATCTTCAGTGGGTTCAGTGATAGCTGTTGCCGGAGGAAGAGTGCAACAGTTCAGTTTTGGAGGCCATCGCCGTGTAGCAGTGCAGCAGATTGTATTGATGGCCATTTTTCTATCTCAGCACTTTCTGGGTCAGATCTATATGTAAACCCCTCTTATTAGTTATAATAAAAGCTGAGATTCTTCCTGTTCTATATGGTATTGGATTGCAGTATTTTATGTGTTTAATTTTACATGGCAATCTTCTGTTGAATAAATGTTGATTTTACGACATAATTTGGGGTTTAAGTAAATTTATGCAAATTCAGTAAAATATCCCATTTGGGGATATTACAGTGGTATCAGAGCAAAGTCTTGGTTCAACCTGCGGGTTTCAGCACCAGTTGCAGTGATTATTATTACAATTTTCAGTTACAACTATTACTATCAAAGGGTTTGTTGCAGACCAATCTCGAAGAAGGATCGTAATCGAATTACTGAAGATATTTTTCTTGCCAGCCATGTGAAATCGTTGCAAATTTATTAAGGATTCCACAATTTCTATTTGTTGAATTATTTGGACAAAGATTCAAAAGTGCAAAGTATTGATTTTTTTTTTTATAAAAAAATAAAAATAAAAGAGGTTTTGAAATTTATCAAAAGGGTCGTCCAAATTATTTTTTAAAGGGCGTGAGCAAATTCTGGGCCAAGGCAAGGTATCGTGAAAAACCAAATTAAAAAAAAAGGGGATGAAATTATTTTGTGGACATCAAATTGCAGATTTGGTGACTTTGTGAGTGCTGGATTTTCTGACCGTCTCGTGGATCAAGTTGCAATGAGGGTGGTACTCTTAAGAAGGAAATCGAATTTGCAGACCAATTCTTCATCCTCTGAGTGTGAATTTTTTTTTTTTTGTGTGACTTAGCGTCTGAGCCAAATATATTCGTGGGACGTGTCACTGAGCCGACATCGAGTTTGTGCTAGCGGTCGATCAGAGGTGGAAAAGAAGCGTCCTGTGGGGACAACAACATAATAGGGAATGCTGAAGTTTATAGATTTAAGGGGGAGTGACTTTATGAATTTGTGAATCATTTTTTTTTGTGGTGAGCAAGTGCGGTAATATCAAACAATCCACATAGGCGATCAAGGATCCAAGGGCCATCATTCCGCCGCTGTCTGAAGTCGGCTTCGAGGGTGAGTTCTCCGTGGAGTCGGGCATTGGTGCCAGAGCATATGCGTGCGGGCGATTACAAAAAAAAAAGAGAGGGAGAATCCGCAGTGTGGAGGGTGGTGTGGGCCACGAAATATTTTTTTTAATTTGACGTCTCTCTGCAAAAGCTGTGAAGGATCACTGGAATTTAACGTTGGAGTTAGCGTTATTTTTGGGTTGTTGTGCCAGCGTATTTCTGCTTCAGGTGATATTAAACTACTATAAACCATTGTTTGGAAAATCAAAATTACATAGTATACCTACAACATGTATATCGGACATGATTGACAAAATGTTTTACTGAAAGGATCACAATAAAAAGCAAAAACTCAGAAAATTGTGGTTTTTTGGAAGTTTCCTTAGCTGGAATTCTACAGTGCCAACGGTTGTCATTATACCAAGTTCTGGAGTAGACTTATTAAAGGTTGAATTTCTTATAAATTGGAAAAATTCTTATTTGAAATCCTTTGTATATGTCAGAATAAGTTCCTTACAATTCTGGGCAAGTTAATTTCTTGGCAGACAGAGATTTTGGCACAATAATTCCTTACTGAAAGATAGAGATCCGTACTGCTGTGATAAGTTTGATTATTGGCAAACCTGAGCATCATTATCATTAATTCTGTATATGTTTAGCAACACTGAATTCTGGGCGTATTTATCAGTGATTGGCAAGGCCTAAGCCTAAAATTTCTTTATCTACTATAGTCCGGTTGCACCACCATAGGCTTCTTCATGTGTTATAAGGCTGAATTGATGAGTGCCATTAATGAAACAGATTCCTGAAGTTGGTTGAATATTTCCACAAGACAACATATGGTCTTTTTGTCATTATTAAAGGAGGACGATACTGGTTGTGGAGATGTCAATTGTTTCCAGATTGAATGTTAAAGGGTACTACTCTCATCTTAAGATGCTTCCAATGGTTTCAAGATGCTGAAGCAAACACCAGAATACCACACAAAAAAATGCATTAGACTCAGAAAACAGTGATCACATCATTGGTTGAACCATGGAGGGATTCCTAAACAGATTGATGAAAATAAAAATAGAAGTTGGTTCCTTAAACCACCATGCATCAGAAGACTAGAAAACAAAACCAATCAGTAGACCCTTTTCAAGAGGAATTTATGCCATCCTTCAAAAAGGACAGCCAAAAGATTTGCAGGAACAATTGGGGATTGGTCACAAAATCCTTGCACTTGTTACAGATTTGAAACACATGAAGATGACATGGAGAGTTCTGTCCAAACTTGTTGAACTTAATGAACTTTTGTCCAAAATAAGCCAAGAAGAAGGGAAGAAACTGATTTGGGCTCTAAAGCCTGCTATGCTTGCTCTTATACAACCCAGATTCTTGGAGGAACCTTGTGAAGGGGTCACACTTCCAGTTGCAGCTTGCCTCAGTAACATCATGAAATTGACCGCACCTATAGCTCCATATAATGATGATATTATGAGGAGGATTATGAGGTTGATTGTAGAGACTTTTCAGGATTTGGACAACAGTGCAGGCTCTACCTTTGGGAAGAAGCTTGAGATTTTATGGAGTATGGCCACATTCGAGACGTATTTCATCATGTTTGATCTTGAGTGTGATGACTTGGTTCTGCAGATGTTTCAATGCTTCTTCAGCATTAGGAGACATCATTTTGACATCGTCATAGCACATATGCAGTCCATCCTGTCATCATGTATGAGAGACTGTGAGACCATTGGCCGAAAGTTGCAGACCCGGTTGTTAAGAATTTGGAGGAGAGAGCAGTTAGTCTCGCTCGCTGCTTATGAGCTAGCCCAAGGGCTAGTTGAGCAGAACATTGAGCTTCTCAGGAGACAGTTGACCAGGGAGGAGCTGCTCCAGTTTGGTGGGTTAGGCAGCAGAAATGAGCTTAGGAGGAAGGGACTTTGCTTCATTTGCAAAGAACCTTGGGGGCCTAATCACTCATGTTTGAGAGATGCAGATGATGTGGCGGAGGCAGGACAGGAGGGCATTCCTTTTGTATTCCAGGGTGAGGACTTTTCTTCAGATGGGTCCACGGGATCAGTTGAGGATGCTTCTGGGAAGCGAGAGTAGTCATGCAGAGGTGATGACAGTAGACCGGAGCGGTGTTCCAATGTGCAGGATGAGCAGTCACGAGACTCTACAGGAGATACTCTGGGTGATGAGTCACTTGTGACGATTCAGCCAGAGCAACATATGATGGAGCCTGAGTCAACAGAGGAGGATACTATGCACATTAGGCATGATATTCCTTTGGGGGAGAGCCAGATGGGCGCCCACATTGAGTCTATGATGGATATGCGGCTAGCATTGGGGTCAGCCATTAAGGTGGAGCAGTCAGATGCACAGACACCGAGAACAGTGACAGCAGTTGCAGATCCATATCCTCTAGAGATGTTGGAGGTTGATGGGATAGTTTTGCAGGGGGCTAGGGGACAACAGGAGCTTTACATTCCCGATGAGAGGGATGAGTTGGTGGAGATGGTGGAGCATCCATCTTTGGGCCGACACATTGATGAGGCACAGATAGATGTACATACAGTCGGCCGAGCTGCAGTACTTTCAGTGAGTAGTACTCTCCAGGAGTACATCGATGGGGCTTGCAGCATATCTTGCCCACTTTGGCCCATTATAGAGAGAGGGGCTTTCTTCTACAGGAAGCTTTCGTTGGCAGACAGGGTAGAGCAGTGTGAGTTGATTACGGGTTGGCGACAACACTCCAGGCATGTTCCTTATACAGTTGTTGCTACATTAGATTCTTCTTCCAGGATGGATTGGCGAGAGATCATGAGTTGGTACCCTCTTGATGGTATGATTTTCTTCGTAGGGAGCACAACATAGCAGGGGCCCTTAGACATAGCAGATGTTACAGATTCCAGCTGGCAGTGGGGCTCAGGTCATCATTTCTTCAGCACTCCGTCCTGATTTCAGGAGAGCAGGATCAGCATGGGATTGAGTCAGGACTTGGATTGGAGAGAGGTGATGAGTTGGTATGCAGTTGGTGGGGCAGCTTATACAGTTAGAGGTACAGCACAACAGGAGCCAGGGAGCATTGATGCTTGTTGGCAGGCTTCACTTCATGAGGCATTGCTATAGCTAGGGGCAGTGCGCAACCTGAGCCGTGGGACTTGGGCGATGATTGGCCATGGTGGCGTTGGGATCCGGGAGGATTGTTTGTTCGCTGGTACAGTGAGAGATCAGTTTGGGATCCCGGCATTGAGGGGTCTATTCCGAGCGGTTTGACACAGGTGCATAGCAGCACCCAGAGGTTTGTATAGGATCCGGGCATTGGGTCTCAGTTGCGGCGGGCCAACAGAGTGGCCCACATATTTCGATTGCTTTAGGGCAAGCAATCTTGGGGTGGAAGGTCTGTAATATTCCTTTTTTTGGTATCACCCATGATAGGGCTAGGAGGGACTTCCAAAGTTAGGAGCAGACAGGTCACATGTACAAAATGGTGCTATCAGTGGACTCAGGAGCTTTTCGGAGGAGTTTTAAGGAGTTTTCATGGTATCCGGAGGCATTCGCTTGATATAATCCATCATCCGAACAGTTTGGCTTTCGTTCTGATGCATTTCGATAATTTTAGGAAATTTGAGTTATTTATGGGCTTAACTCAGCTGATTATGCTCAAGGTGGCATTCCGAGAGGAATACATGATGGAACACCTTAGTGTAATAGCTCATTGGAACCGGGACGAGGATACCTACATGGTGGGACAGTTAGACGCAGATTTCAATGACCGGAGGAGGCGTGGTAGCCGATTTACCATTTTCTGCATTAAAAAGGAATATTTTAATAAAAAGGGAAAAGTGTTCCATGAATAAAATAATAATAAAATAATGCTCTAGAAGGCTCCAAGAGATCTATAAAAGAGAGGAGGCCATTGGAAGATATCTTGGGAGTAGATCATTTGCTTGTGTATAAGAGGTCTAAGGACGTGGTTCTCTACTTCAGCTGTAGCCCCAGGACGGAAACCCTCGGGTGATTTGTGAGTGTTGGATGAAAACCCAACTCTCTTGAGGAGACTTCACTTAGAAGTTTCACAGAGCTTCAGAGATTGGTGTGAGGATCATTCAGATCTTCAACTTGGGCTTCATCATTTTCAGTGGGTTCAGTGACAGCTGTTGCCGGAGGAAGAGTGCAGCAGTTCAATTTTGGAGGCCATCGCCGTGTAGCAGTGCAGTAGATTGTATTGATGGCTAGTTTTCTAACTTAGCACTTTCTGGGTCAGATCTGTATGTAAACCCCTCTTATTAGTTATAATAAAAGCTGAGATTCTTCCTGTTCTATATGGTATTGGATTGCAGTATTTTATGTGTTTAATTTTACATGGCAATCTTCTGCTGAATAAATGTTGATTTTACGGCATAATTTGGGGTTTAAGTAAATTTATGCAAATTCAGTAAAATATCCCATTTGGGGATATTACATCTCGGTTGATCGAATAGCTGAAATGACAAGCCCCCAGCACCCTTTGTGCTACCACTGCACAGTAGTTGCGTAGGCCTGCATGGGGACCTCTGAGGGGTTGCATCACCTCCTCCGCTGGATCGATCTACTCTCAAAAAACCCGATTCCAACCCTTCTGGCTCAAAATCTTGATCTCCCAGCAAAATCTCGGATTACTGCTCAGAAAGACTACGCTGCCTCCATGTGTGATTTTATTTGCTACGTCATGAATTGACTACACTACCTCCTCTACGTCTTTCTCTGCCTCTCTGCTGAGTATTCTTGGCCTTGGAGAAGATCCTCCGACCAAAACTATCTCTGCCCCTCAACTGCGTGAGAATCTCTCGATCAAAGTTTTCCTCTAAGCACACCTCCTTCAGAAAATTCGAACTCTTGATCTCTCGGTGTATTTTCCAAATCAAGCCTTCCTTTATAGTCTTCTCGTTGAGACTTCAATGGCCGAGATTAGATCTCCAATCAACGACTAAAATTAAATTTTGACTTGATCTGTTTTTTCTAGAAGTTACACCCACAGTTTATATAAATACCCATTAATTATTTTAATTTCCTAAGTTTGGACTTAGGGTCCCATTAAAAATAATTAATTTATCAAATAAAATTGTCTCCGGGTGGAATTTCCCAAAACAATTTCCGAGTTATTTGGAATACATGTGTATAAGCCTCTCCACAAAGTTTGAGACTTAGAGCACATCCGATCCTACCATAAATCAACCCACATTTCGAACAGCAGGAGAAAAAGCCCGAAATTTTTAGCCAATACCAAAGCATGAATCCCGAGATTCTAGGCTTGGGTTCAAAAAAAATTCGGGTAACTATTCTAGACAGTTTATGGCAAGGATTTCCAGACCGAGTTCATGCCAAATCTTCAGGTGGTATCTGTTGATTTTGCAGCATTCGAAAGTGTTCCAAGCCTTATATTTTGGGGAGAGGCTTCGACATCAGTATTCCAAAGAACCCAAAAATCATTTGTGGAAATTCCCCTTGGATCATACTTTAATAAAAATAATTAATTATTTTAAAGTGATCTCTAAGTCTAAACTAAGGGAAATTAAATAATTAAGGGCATTAATAAAGTGGAGTGTGAATCTTCTAGAAAATGAAGATCAAGTCATCTTTTAATCTGAGCCATTGATTAAGGATATAATCTGGGCCGTTGATTCATCAACGATAAGACTATAAGAGAAGGCTTGAGGTTCATTTGGAAAGCAAGTCGGTTACACTCTTAGTACCCAAAGGAAATCGATTCTGAAGCAAGAGAATTTGATTTCAGAGGGTGAGGTTGTAGAGGCTGGGTTGCAGAGACAGGAGGAGGAGAGAGAAGTCAGCAAAGATAGAAGAAGGTAGAAGGAAGACAAAGAGGAGGCATCGTTGAGCAGCAGCACTGGCCTCCACGCAGAGTGACGCAGTCCAGCGCAATGACTGCGCAGAGGGGACCACACAGACTGATGCAGAGGGAGAAGGACAACCTACCATGTGTCGGGAATTTTCCAGAGTGCTAGGGAAATTTATCTCAGGTGTATGCTAAATGTTCTTCTCATCATATTATCTGTAAAAGAACTTTCACTGCTGAAGAATAATATAAACCCTCATTTGCTGCACTGGTTTTCCCACATTGGGTTTTTCTAGGGACAATTGTCCAAAAATAATTGTGTTCATGTGGTTGTTTCTATTGTGTTATATGTGTTCTATTTGTTCTTCTGCTTTTGATTAAAGTGAATACTGCAACTGTATTTATTTCAATATTTACTGAAGCATCTGTGAATAACTTATCATAAATAAGTAGGCAAAATAAATCAATCACTGCATTAGTATTTTCAGATTGAAAATTTCACATGGTATCAGAGCAAAAGGCAAAAGACAGAAAAGGAGGCTCTGCAATGAAATCAAGAGCCGACATAGATGCAGCAGCAGCTCGGAAGGATTCACGCAGTCCTCCAGAACACATGGAGAAACAGAGGGATCATGACATCTTAGTTTTGGCATCCAGACTAGAAGAGGATTTCGCTTGTGTGTCATGCACGACCTCTCTAGGCGTTTGGTATATTGACAGTGGAGCATCTGCTCACATGACAGGAGTTCGAGAATGCTTCTCGAGCTACCAAGAAGAGGAGATGAATTTTCAGATCACGATGGGAAACAAGGCCAAGTGTACCCCCGTTGGAAGAGGAACCATAATATTTTAGACAAAATCTGGTAACAAGCTTCGGGCCACAAACGTACTACATGTACCGGGATTGGGGATGAACTTACTCTCGGTGTCTCAACTTCAGAACAAGTGTTACGGCGTATACATTATTGGAAATAAGGTTTATGTCAAATATCCTAGTTGGAAAAGGAAGGCACAAATCGAAGTAAGGTGCCATAAATTGTATAAGCTACAACTCGAGTCCCCAATGGCACTAATCAGCAATACAGATGAAAGAGACCTGAATGAATTATGGCACAGAAGAATGGTGCATTTACATCATGGAGCCTTGAAGATCCTCAAGAAGACTGTCATGGGAGCTCTAGAACTCAGCACAAGGAAAGACGATGTCTGTAGGGGGTGTGTACTAGGGAAGTATGCCAAGACAACATTTCCAAGAAGCAGCAGTAGGGCCAAAAGTTTATTGGAGTTTATACACTCAGACAACTGCGGACCAATGTCCACGACTACTCTCAGTGGTGAAAATTACTTTGCTACCTATATTGATGACCATTCCCGGAAAAAATGGATCTACTTTCTCAAAACCAAAGATGAAGTCTTTGAACGATTTAAAGAATTCAAGGCTTTGGTAGAAAATTTAACCGAAAAGAGGATCAAGAAGTTGCAATCAGATAATGGTGGAGAGTATATTGATAGATACTTCACAAGTTTCTGTGCAAAAGAAGGTATCAAGAGAGAATGGACAACTCCATACAATCTAGAGCAGAATGGAGTTGCAGAAAGGTAGAACAAGACCATTGTGGAGGCTGCGAGGGCGATGCTACATGATCAAGACATGCCCAATTTTTTGTGGGCAGAAGCCTGCAATACAGCAGTGTATGTGCAAAACAAGGTGCCTCATAGAGCATTGGGGAAAGTGAATCCTGAGAGTGTGTTCATTGGGAGCAAGCCTGAGGTGAGCCACTTCAGGATATTTGGCAGTATAGAGTATTGCCATGTACCCGATGAGAAGAGGAAGAAATTGAACGAAGAAGGGTTATCTTGTGGGATATAGTGAAAATACAAAGGCATATCGCATCTATATTCCAGAAAACAGGAAGATTGTAGTAAGGCAGGACGTGAAATTCATGGAGGAGAGAGCCTTCAGGAGATCCCAGGAAATGGCTACAGATAGGCAGGTTGAGGAGGATCCGCTAGCACAGCCACAACGACGATGATGGCCCGAGTGCCTCTCCATGGCACAAGGATTCTGAGGAAAGTTCTTCCGAAGAAGAGCAAGCAGGAGAGCAGGTAAATCCATCCACCACCAGTGGAAGAACGAGTAGAGAGCTCCAACAGACTCTGAGGGATGCAGAGGAATTTGTTGGAACCCCTATATATGAGAAGAGGGTACACAGGAAACCTGATAGGTACCAGGCATTGGTAGCACGGGTCGGAGAAACCTCTAGTTTTCGAGAGGCAGCTCAACATCAGGTGTGGGTAGATGCCATGGTGGAGGAGTACAGCTCCATCATGACAAACGATGTGTGGGAAGAAGTCCCCAGACCGCAAAACAGATCAGTTGTAGGATCAAGGTGGATCTACAAGATCAAGTATGCTGCAAATGGCAGCATAGAGAAGTTCAAAGCCAGATTTGTGGCTAAGGGATATGCACAGAAGGAAGGGATCGATTATGAAGAAACCTTCGCCCCTGTAGCTCAGTACACTTCAACCAAATCTGTCATCTCTCCTGCAGCGTAGATGGGATGGGAGATTCACCAGATGGATGTCAAGACAACAATATTGAATAGGGTGATAGAAGTGGAAGTGTACATAGAACATCCAGAGGGCTTTGAGATGCATGAGCTTAAGACTCATGTATGCAGGCTTAAGAAAGCCTTGTACGGACTGAAGCAAGCTCCCAGAGCATGGTATGGGCGAATTGATAGCTACCTGCAGAAGATGGGATTTGTCAAGAGTGCATAGATCCCAACCTCTACTCTGAGAGTAAGGGATGAGCCGCTAATTCTGGTATTATATGTAGATGATCTGTTCTTGACTGGATCATCTAAGCTCATCAAATACTGTGAGAAGAATCTGCCTACCGAATTCGACATGAAGGATCTGGGGCAGATGCACTATTTTTTTGGTTTGGAGGTCTGGTAGCAGAAGGGAGAAATCTTCCTTGGGCAAGGAAGATATACTATAGAGATCCCTGAAGAGGTTTCAGATGGAGGACTGTAGACCCATGGCTACGCCAATGATTACAAACTGGAAGAAGATAGACACGTCCGAGGATGATGAGGCTGACCCTACCTTGTATAGGCAGCTCATAGGATCATTGATGTACCTGGTCAACACTAGACCAGACATCTGTTATGCAGTGAATACCCTCAACCAGTTCATGGTAGAACCAAGGAGGGCTCACTGGGCAGCATCCAAACATGTTCTCAAATATTTGAAGGAGATAGTCGAGTATGGGTTGAAGTACACCAAAGACAATGAAATCCAATTGAGTGGGTTCCCTGACGCAGATTGCGCTGGAAGCCTAGTGGATCGAAAAAAATACCAGTGGGTACTGTTTCAGTCTCGGATTAGGAATAACTTCTTGGTGTAGTAGGAAACAGAAATATGTGGCACTGAGCTCAGCCGATGATGAATATATGGCAGTAAGCACAACTTCGTGCGAGGCCATATGGCTTCGTAAACTGCTCTTGAACTTGCTCAAGAAGAGGATGGAACCGACCAGAATTTTGTGTGATAATCAGAGTTGCATCAAGCTCTCTGAGAATCCTGTGTTTCATGACCGGTCGAAGCACATTGACATTAGGTGCCACTTCAGCAGAGACTATGTCCAACGCGGAGTTATATAGTTGAAGTACATTCCTACATGGAGTTGCTCGGGAAATTCATCTCAGGTGTATGCTAAATGATCTGCTTCTCATATCATCTGTAAAAGAACTTTTACTGTTGAAGAATAATATAAACCCACATCTACTGCACCGGGTTTCCCACATTGGGTTTTTCCGAGGACAATTGTCCAAAAGTAACTGTGTTCATGTGGTTGTTTCTATTGTGTTATATGTGTTCTATTTGTTTTTCTGCTTTTGATTAAAGTGAATATTGCAGCTGTATTTATTTCAATATTTACTAAAGCATCTGTGAATAACTTATCATAAATAAGTAGGCGAAATAAATCAACCACTGCAGTAGTATTTTCAGATTGAAAATTTCACACTATCCAGGCTGAGACCAGGCTGAAATTAGTGGAGATTCCCAGGCTGAGTTTAGGACAAAACTGAAGGTGAAATCAGCCCAAGTTGCTGGTGAAACAAGATCAAGATTTCTGGGTGAGAAGGCCCAGAAAAATACAAGTCTGTCAGTGAGATTTTTGAGGCCCTAGCAGCACAGAAACTGAGGTGTTCTGCCATAGTTTGAGGCATTAATTTCCAAGAGTATTTCTGCTACATTTGGCTCAGAAATCGAGGAAATAGTCAGAGAGTTCTTGCACAGAATTTGAGGCAAAAATCAGTCTGAGTTATGACTGTGGTGGCTCTAAATTCTATGAAATCTGACTGTGACATCAGCAAGCTAAAAAGAGAGATAAGTTTGATTTTTCTCTCTGTGTATTAATTTTCCTTAAGAGCAATCTAAAATCTCCTTGAAGACTGGCTTTCCTCCTCTAGGTTTTTCCAGGGTCTTAGACCAAAAATAAGTGTCTTATTTTCTGAGTGTGTGCGCTTGTATTTTCTTCATATCAGCTGAAAAGTTAGTGTAGAGATAGTTCAAAATGTTTCAAATGAATTGGTCATAAGAGTTTTATATCAGCTAACTTACCTTGGGGCTGTGGGCATTAAACATTCATGTCGAAAACCTTGAAACTGTGTGGGCTGCCAGCAAACAATATTTTTCTACATGAAGACCTTTCACAACAAAAAAATCCATATTACAAATGAGTCAACTAACAGGTCAATATCAGCCCTTCAAAATTTCCATTATTAGGATTATATTTTTTACAAAATAGTACCATAGTATTAAAAACCGGAACCGGTGACCAGACCGGTGGACCTAATGAACCGGTAACCGAACCGGAACCGGTCTAACCGATACTAGTCAGGTCTAAACGAACCGGTTTTTAAAAAAATACATTAAATAATTATTTTTAAATTAAAAAAACTATTTTTAAGATTTGCAACCATGATTCCAAGCCAATAGAGACAAAATACGCAAAGTTTGCTCATTTATATACCATGCAAAGGTGAATATATCAAAATGGCACCAAGTGCAATACATATCATTGAAAAATACATAAGCAATGAGGCTCCAAATGGCCCATAAAGTCCAAAAACAATGCAACAAGCTATGAGGCCATTGGCCTAATACAAGACTACCCATGAATCATGATCAATCATCAAATTCATCACCACTACTAGACACAGGATCAACATTGGCAACTGCGTAGACATCATCTGGATCAGAGTCTGAGGATGCCTCAGCCTCAAGCTCATCTGCAACCTCAATACCACTGCACCCAATAACAATAGAAGTGGACCTAATGGAAGCACGAGTTACTCGAGTTGCATGACTAGTGCCTTCCATTGGTTGTTTGCCTTTCCTTGATGCAACTACCAATCCTGGGTCTTCGTCTGATGACACCACCAAATCTGCTTCAAATTCACCCCCCACTAATGCTACATCAAAATCAAAATCTGCTTCAAACACTGGATCTTCAGTCTCCTCCCACCATTCTGATGTTGGATCAATATCATCCAACACAATGGGATCTGGATCAGGTGTTTTGTTCATCAGTTGGTTCCGCCTCAAGCGAAGGTTGTATTGCACAAACACGAAATCATTTAACCGTTTCTGTTCCAAATGGTTTCTCTTCTTTGTGTGTATGCGCTCAAAAATAGATCAATTGCACTCACAACCTGAAGCACTGCAAGTTTGGCTGAGGATTCTAATTGCAAACTTTTGCAATTGAGGACATTGGCCGCCAAATGACTCCCACCAATGTGCTACAAATAAAAAGATATTAATTAGTAACATAGTTCATTTCAATACTTATTTACAAACAATTTAACTTGAAAAGAAAAACAAATTGGAATTGCTTACCTGGTTGATCCACATCTCTTGCCATTTTCGCCAAGTTCTTTCCAAAGGTACCAGCTGCCATATTGAAAAGAGTAAGTTGTTTATGTGTTTCCAAAAGGTCTGCACGGATAGGGACCATGCACTCCAAGAAATCAATCAATCCAGATCTAACCTCCCCATCCTGCTGATCTCCTAGCCAAGCTTTATAATGATACTTTGGGTTCAAAAAATACCTAGCTACATGTATAGGACGATGGAATTGATTGTTCCATCTATTATCAATGATCTCCCATATCCGGCCATATTTAGCTAACCTATCCCTGTAAACTGCCCGTATCTGCTCCTTTGCATGATCCATAGCCTCATAAATGTATCCCATTGCCATATTTTCCCCATCCACCATCCTTAGCACATTAATAAGGGGTTCAGCAATTTTTACCAGCTCTGAAGACTTTTTCCAAAAATAATTGTCAAAGACTTTCTTTTTGGTGTCTTTTCCATCTTGTCTACGAGCCCACCGAGATTCAGTCCAATCATCAGAAGAAAACATTTTCTGCAAGTATTTTTGTTGAGAATTGAGACATTGAAACGCAAGAAAGTGAGTTGCAAATCTCGTAATGGCAGGCCTAACAAGCTCTTTGCCCCTAGTGTTTTTCCTCATTAGGCTCAATACCCATGAGTGGTTGTAAATGTATTTTGTAATGCACTTGCCATGCTCTACAGTGTTTTTTACCCACTCCACTTTGCCTATGTTCTCAAGCATGAGGTCTATGCAATGTGCAACACATGGAGTCCAAAACATGGTATTATACTTGGACTCAAGCATCTTTCCAGCAAGAACATAGTTTGAGGCATTATCTGTGATGACCTGCACAACATTCTGCTCCCCCACTTCCTGAATAATCTCATCCAAAAGCTCAAATAGAAGGGTTGCATCCTTCACCTTATCAAATGCATCAACTGATCTCAAAAACATTGTTCCTTGAGGGCAAGAAACAAGGAAGTTAATGATAGTGCGGTTCTTTCCATTAGTCCATCCATCTGACATGATGGAACAACCTGTTTTGAGCCATGACTCTTTATAGTCAACCAAATACTCATCAATATTACAAATCTCTTGTTGCAAAATAGATTCCCTCAAGTCATGCACAGTAGGGCCTTTGAAGCCCTTTCCTGTAGCTAAAATAGAGTCCCACATAGCTTGGTAATAAGGTGAGCGAGCAGCATTAAATGGTATATCTGCATCATACCACCATCTAGCAATGTACTAATAAGAAGTTTCTTTGCATTGTTTTTTCCAATGTTGATCCAAAGTGGGCTGACGACTTGGCTGGGAGGAAGTGGTTGTGGGATTAACAATGGATGAGAAATAAATTTGGATGTTGGGTCTCTTTGTTGGTTTTGATTTTTGGCCAACAGGAGGAACATAGTGAAAGGAGTCATTGGTGGAAGGGATAGAAGTGGAGTCTTGAATCTCATAATCATCATACCCACTCTGTCTCATGATATCTATTAGTTCCCTCTTCCTTGCAATTTCATCTTGGATGGCCTTCTCCCTAGCCTTAGTCTCCTCAAACTTTTCAAACTTGGCAAAGTATTCTACCCTAACTGGACCTATCACTTCATTAGGTGCATTACATGGCTTTACTTGGCCTCTTATTCCAGCCAAGTGTTGTTTCAATCTAAGAATACCCCACCTCCAATACATTTTTCACAAAATTTGCATATCATCTTTCCATCAACCACATCACAATGGGCCCATGCACTGTTCTTGGTTTTTGGAGCCATCTTGACTTGAAATAATTGAAATTTGGAAATAAATCTGCCATTTAAAAAAATTGCAGCTAAGAGAAATGGACAACCAAGGCTAAATTTACGAAACAAAATGCACATTCAAACATACAAAATTTGATAGCAATAGCATAGCTAAACACATGAGAAAATAAATACATGAACAACAATGAAATGATGTATTTTTCAAGTGAAAATCCTTACCTGGCAATGCAAACTAGCTTCCTTAGCGTCCTCTTGAAGATGCCAACTCTACTGACAGCTCCAAATTATCTCCAAGATAGCTCCAACTCCAACTCCAAGCCTCCAAGATCACTGCTCTAGGAAACACTCAACACTCAAAAACTGCAAATGAGATGGTGTGAGACAAAGGAGAGGCTGCCCCTGCTTATAAAGGATTGGGGAGGGTTTTTTTTTTAGGGAAACAACCCTCCCCTTCCCTCCAAATCAGCCCTAAACACCCTTGTTGGCCGTCCGTGGGTCCCTATAGCAACTTAGCTACTGATTAGCCGGTTAAGGATAGAATCGGCCAGTTTATCCATAAACCGGCTGGTTTCGTCCTTAACCGACTGGTCAGCACCGGTTAACCGGATTTCCAGGCTAAATGCAGAGGTTGACCGGGTTTTTAAACCGGTTTTGACCGGCCAAGGGTCGGACTGGCCGGTTTGACCGGTTTCCTGTTTGACCCAGCCGATTTTTAATACTATGAACAGTACTTAGCACAACATATATTTTTGGGTTAAACATTAATTTTTATTTTGAATAAAACTCTTTTGCTGAACATTTAATAGACATGTCAGCTAGCCAAGTGTAATATTCCAAATTGAAATTTACAACTAATAACAAACACATGAACTAGGCTACAGCAAATAAAATCACAAAAATGATGCATAATCGAAACACCAAAACACTGGGCAAATAAGTTGAGCCATTTATTAAATTATGAACTGCAAGGAGTACATATAGCAAGGAACAAGTGCACCTGGGCTTCCATAAGCAAGCTGGAGCAAACCCAGGTGGAAGAGATGACCCCAAAAGCTAGTAAACTTTGACTCAATATCCTTTTGCACAGACCCAGAAATTGGCAGTTGCTACTGCACTAGAAATGCTGAGAATGACCCTCTATAGTGCCTAGAATCGCCTGAAAATGCAGTTGTAGCTTCTCCCAAAAATACTCAACCAAACCCAGAAAGGAATTTTTCCCAAACAAACCACCCGGAATGTTGAAATTTGGTTACCGGAGGACAGGTGGTTCCCTGAGGCTTTGATCTTTGGCCTAGGGAAAAGTGTCCAAAAGAATTTAATTTTTCTCCTACAGTGGCTTTATAAAGTTATAAAGTAAAATCTAATTTAAAAGTGACTTTAAGTGAAAAAGTTACTAAAGTCTAATTTTAAAGTGACTTTAATAAAGTTAATGTAAAATTAGAAAGGAAAAATGACTTTGGAAATAAATGACTAAGCGGGTCTTTATTAAAATGAGGTGAATTAAAAAAATAGAAAGTGAGATTTAAAAGAGCATTTAATCTCAGCCCTAGATCTAAAGCTATTTCAGCCATTGGATTTGGGGATAACCCAAAAGTCACTTAGAGTTCTATTAAAGGAGGAAAAGGAGAGAAAATGTCATTCATTCATTAATTCTTTCATGAGCAGATTGAGAGAAGGAGAAGGAGAAAGCTGAAGAGAATTTTCTGAGTAGTGAGAAGAAGGAGGGCAGCAGCACTAACTTTTAGCAAATCCGTACAGCAGGGTAGAGCACAAAGTTCGAGACAAGTGGGCATGAATTTCGAGGAGAGAAAACTGCAGATTTCGAGGGAGGCCGTACAGCCAATCCGACACTATTTTCGAGGTTGTTCGTACAGTTTTGAAGGCTGTAATTTCTACTGTAATTTTTCTGTTTGTGGGCACAGAAATCGAGGTGGAGTTTGGCACTTTTTTTCGAGATAAGTTCTGTTTCAAAGTTGCTGTAATTTTTTTCTATGTAAATTTCTGCATCACTGTAAAAACAATGTTCAGAAAATAAAGAGAAGCTTTCGAACTGGTTTTCCCCAAGAGTTGTAGGGGGTTTTTCCAGGGTCATGTTGACCAAAAATCACTATGTTAAAATGTTTTGTGTGGCTGTTTTAGTCTGCTGATTTTTATTTCTGCAATTTCCAGCACTGTGAAAATTTTCCAGAATTTGTGTTTTCAAAAAATATTTATTTTCCAGCTTGTTGAATGTAAAGTTATGGGAAAGGGCATTTAACTAATTGGAGAAATAAGGTGAAACTAAAAACCGGGGTGGGAAAATAGAAATTTCTACATGGTGTCAAAGCTTGGGTGCTGAAAGTGCAGTTTGGAACAGCAAAGAGAAAAATTACAGGTTGCTGATTTTTCACTCAAAAAATTCTAGCAAGCTGATTTTTTTCACACAAAAATTTTATCTTTACTACAGCAGTGTTATTTTCAGCTTATTTAGGACAGCAAGCATGTCTTTGGGCTTGAGGGTGGAGGATAGGTTGAATGGACATAGTAACTACAGCGTTTGGAAGGAAAGAATGCAGAGTATCTTTGGGGAGGCAAAAGTCTGGGATGTCATGGTGCATACCGCACAGCGCCCTGTTGTTGTGCCTACTGATGTTATTTAGTTGGCAACGTATAATAAAAAGAATATCAAGGGTAAGAGACTGATTCTAGACGGAATCAAAGACCATTGCATTCCTCATGTGAGAGGAAAGAGAAATGCTCATGAGATGTGATCTGCCTTGACCAATCTCTACCAGAGCACCAATGAGAACAGGAAAATGGTCCTAAGGGAGAAGCTAAAAACCATTAAGATGGGTAAGACTGATAGTGCAGCTGGATATCTCACAAAGATTACTAATGTGAGAGATGAGTTGGCAGCAGTGGGAGAGGTCATTCCATCCATTGAGTTGGTGCGGATTACAGTGAATGGCCTCCCTAGTTCATGGTTGAACTTCGCTGATGGGGTTTGTGCACGTGAGACCCTTCCCACATGGGAGAGGTTTTGGGATGATTGCATTCAGACAGAAATCAAGAAGGGTCATCTTGGGGCAGCCAAGCCAGTTGAGCAGGATGAGGATGTAGCATTGTTGGCTGAAGGCAAGAGAGGCAAAGGCATGAAGCATGCTTCCACAAGTGGTGGTGGAGGCAAAGGAAAAGGTAAAGGTAAACAGGAGAAAACGCAGAAGGACTACTCCAAAGTGAAGTGTTGGAGTTGTCAGAAGATAGGACACAATGCAGTTGTGTGTTCGGAGAAGAAAAAGAAGGGGAAGAACTAGACCATGGCAACATCAGGAGAGATTGAGGACTTTTTAGATAGATTTGACCGAGAGTTTGGGTTTAGTGCTTGTGAGTCCACTAGTGTAGGATCACTTGCCACAGAGGTTCAGAGGTAGCATGCATTTCCCTCGACTAGCGGAGCATCTTCGGGTATCTGGTATGTGGACAGTGGGGCTTCACGTCATATGACAGGAATCTGTGAGTACTTCTCAGAGCTTTCAGAGAGTGGCACTGATATAGAGGTAGTACTCAGTGACGATAGTGTTGTTAGAGCAGTCGGTGTGGGGACACTGACATTTGATAGGGAACCCAAACCTCCCTTGAAGGTGTCAGATGTTTTATATGTGCCAGGGATGAGGAAGAACCTCATATCCGTCTCAACATTGGAGGACAGAGGGTATGAGATATTGTTCAGGAGAGGACAGGTGCTGATATATCCTAGGGGTACTCCAGCTGAGTCAGCTAGAGTGATAGGTGTATGCCATGCAAAGGTGTACAAGTTTGAATTTCAACCCCTTATGGCATTGAGCAGTAGCACCAACAGCAGATCTAGAAGTTCCGAGCTGTGTGAGATTTGGCACCGCAGGATGGGGCACATGTATCATGGAGCCTTGAGGACATTACGGGAGATCACTATAGGTGTGCCAGATTTCAGTACTGATCACATTGATACATGCAGAGGATGTGCGATGGGCAAGTTTGCCAAATCCCCTTTTCCCAGCAGTGACAGCAAAGCAACTGGGATACTTGATTTGATTCATTCCGATGTGAGCAGTCGAATGTCTCATGTTTCCTTGAGTGGATATGAGTATTATGTGTTATTCATTGATGATCACTCCAGGAGGACCTGGATTTATTTCTTGAAGACCAAGAGTGAGGTCTTCAAGTGGTTTCAGGAATTTAGAGCTCTTGTGGAGACACAGACAGGTCGGAAGATCAAGTCCCTGAGGTCGGACAATGGAGGTGAATACACCCTTGGAGAGTTTGTTGAGTATTGTGCGGAGGCAGGCATTAGGAGGGAGTTCACAATTCCTTACGACCCCCAGCAAAACGGGGTTGCGAAGAGGAAGAACAGATTCATCATTGGGGCTGCCAAAGCAGGTTACCTTTGTTTTTGTGGGCAGAGGCCTGCAATACTGCTGTATTCTTGCAGAACAGGAGTCCGCATCATGCCTTGGGGCATGTGACTCTAGAGGAGGCTTTTTCTGGGAAGAAGCCTGATGTTGGTCACTTCCATATCTTTGGGTGTATTGCATGCTCCTACGTACCCAAGGAGAAGAGGACCAAGCTAGAGCCCACCGCAGAGAAGGGTATCTTTGTGGGCTATAGTGAGACCTCGAAAGCCTTTCGGGTCTATATTCCTACTTTGAGGAAAGTTGTTATCAGGCGGAATGTGAGATTCGAGGAGGACCGGGCTTTCAAGAGGTCACGGGAGTTAGAGTATTTGAATCAGCCAGACCCTCAACAGTAGTTGAGTCAGTCACAAAGATCCAATGGGCAGGGATCAGGAGGATCCGGAGGTACATCTATGACGATGTCTGGTCCATTAGTGAGCAGTGGCTCACAGAGTCAGAGGGGTGGTGCTTCGAGCAGCATGCAGAGCAGTTCACTAGGGAGTCCACTGATGGATAGCTCACACGGTACTACAGCGTCTACAGGTTCAGGTTCAGGCAGGAGGACAGCAGAAAGATAGTCAAGAGTTCAAACTTCTGATGAGGAGGAGGAGTTTCATTCTCTAGTGGGAGAGATGTACTCAAGGAAGAGGAAGCCCAAGTGGCTTCAAGATACCTTGAGAGAGTCCACATCTATTGCTGCGCCTAAGAGGCCGGTCAGAGAGAGCAGACCACCTGAGAGGTTTTGTAGCTATATGGCAATGGTTGCCAACATCATTGACTCTGAGCCTTCTAGCTATGAGGAGGCAGCTAGCCAGCAGGTCAGGAGAGAGGCCATGCAGGAGGAGTATTCTTCTATCATGAAGAATGATGTTTGGGAGGTGGCGTTGAGGCCTAAGGGCAAATCCATGGTGACTTCCAGATGGCTTTACAAGGTAAAGCATGCTGCAGATGGCAGCATTGAGAAATTCAAAGCGAGGTTTGTGGCTAGAGGGTTCTCCCAAGTAGAGAGAGTAGATTATGAGGAGACCTTCGCTCTCGTGGCTTGATATACTTTGACTCGCTCCATTATATCGATAGCAGCAGAGATGGGTTGGAAGATCCACCAGATGGATGTGAAGACTGCATTTCTCAATGGCTTCATACAGGAGGAGGTGTACATTGAGCAGCCACAGAGCTTTGAGGTGCATGGGAAGGAGTCCCATGTGTGCAGACTGAAGAAAAGGCTCCCTTATGGCTCCAAGCCAGCTCCCGAGCTTGGTACTCCGTGATAGAGCATGTCGGCAGGAGATGGGTTTCACAAAGAGTGAGGCAGATCCAAACCTAGACACTTCATTGTGATAGTGAGAAGTCATTCCGCGTCGTATGTGGATGACTTGGTCATTACAAGTGCAGAGAGACTCATAGAGCACTGCAAGAGAGATCTTGCGGCGGAGTTTGAGATGAAGGACATCGGCTTGATGCATTACTTTTTGGGTTTGGAGGTGTGGTAGGAGGAGGGGCATTTCTTCCTGGGACAGGGGAAGTATATTGTGGACATCCTTGGCAGATTCCACATGGAGGATTGTAGACCCATGTCGACACCAATGATCACCAACTGGAAGAAGCTTCATGCTTCGGATTCCTAGTTGGTGGATCCCACATTGTACAGACAGCTGATTGGTTCCTTGATGTATTTGGTCAACACCAGACCAGATATATGTTTTGCATTCAACACGGTGAGTCAGTTTATGTGTGAGCCTAGGAAGGTTCATTGGATTGCTGCAAAACACATTTTGTGATACTTGCAGGGGACAGTGGAGTATGGTCTGGGTTATAGGCAGGGGGATGGAGTGAGATTGGCAGGTTACACTGATTCTGATTGGGCAGGTTGTGCTTCTGATAAGAAGAGCACTTCAGGGTGTTGTTTTGGGTTGGGTTCAGTAGTGGTGTCGTGGTTCAGTGGGAAGCAACAGTTAGTAGCATTGAATTCAGCGGAAGCAGAGTATATGGCAGCCAATCTAGCTAGTTGTGAAGCCATCTGGCTTTGCAAGATGTTGTTTGGCTTATTTGGTCAGCTGTTGAGACCTTCAGTGATTTACTGTGATAATCAGAGTTGCATTAAACTCACGGAGAATCTAGTATTTCATGATCGGTCAAAGCATATCGGCATTAGATATCACTTCATCAAAGACTATGTGCAGAAGGGAGCTGTGAAACTCGAATATATTCCCACTGATGAGTAGGTTGCAGATATTCTTACCAAAGCCTTACCACGGGGCAAGCATGTCTACTTCAGAGATAAGATGGGTGTGGTGAGGAACACCTTCCTCGATAAGAGGGAGTGTTGAAATTTGGTTACCGGAGGATAGGTGGTTCCCTAAGGCTTTGATCTTTGGCCTAGGGAAAAGTGTCCAAAAGAATTTAATTTTTCTCCTAAAGTGGCTTTATAAAGTTATAAAGTAAAATCTAATTTAAAAGTGACTTTAAGTGAAAAAGTTACTAAAGTCTAATTTTAAAGTGACTTTAATAAAGTTAATGTAAAATTATAAAGGAAAAGTGACTTTGGAAATAATGACTAAGTGGGTCTTTATTAAAGTGGGGTGAATTAAAAAAATAGAAAGTGAGATTTAAAAGAGCATTTAATCTCAGCCCTAGATCTAAAGCTATTTCAGCCATTGGATTTGGGGATAACCCAAAAGTCACTTAGAGTTCTATTAAAGGAGGAAAATGAGAGAAAAGGTCATTCATTCATTAATTCTTTCATGAGCAGATTGAGAGAAGGAGAAGGAGAAAGCTGAAGAGAATTTTCTGAGCAGTGAGAAGGAGGGCAACAGCACTAACTTTCAACAAATCCGTGCAGCAGGGCAAAGCACGAAGTTCGAGGCAAGTGGGCACGAATTTCGAGGAGAGAAAACTGCAGATTTCGAGGGAGGCCGTACAGCCATTTCGGCACTATTTTCGAGGTTGTTCGTATAGTTTTGAAGGCTATAATTTCTGCTGTAATTTTTCTGTTTTGTGGGCACGAAAACTGAGGTGGAGTTTGGCACGGTTTTCGAGATAAGTTCTGTTTCGAAGTTGCTGTAATTTTTTTCTGTGTAAATTTCTGCATTACTGTAAAAGCAATATTCAGAAAATAAAGAAAAGCTTTCGAACTGGTTTTCCCCAAGAGTTGTAGGGGGTTTTTCTAGGGTCATGTTGACAAAAAATCACTGTGTTAAAATGTTTTGTGTGGCTGTTTTAGTCTACTGATTTTTATTTCTGCAATTTCCAGCATTGTAAAAATTTTCCAGAATTTGTGTTTTCAGAAAATATTTATTTTCTAGCTTGTTGAATGTAAAGTTATGGGAAAGGGCATTTAACTAATTGGAGAAATAAGGTGAAACTGAAAACCGGGGTGGGAAAATAGAAATTTCTACACGGAAAATCCACAAAATGTTGTCAATTACCAGCGACTGCTGGCTGGACAAAGACCCTTATTTGAGCCTCCAAAATTGCTCAAAAAATTCCACCAAATTAATCTCGGACTCCTCACCACAAACCAGAAAAACCCAGAAAGGGTTTTCTCTAGTTTTGATGCTCCAAAATTGACCCCCAAATACTTGGCCCTCCTCCACCGCCAAAAATATAACCTGTAAGGAATACTGTGTTTACCGCTCGTCCAAGGGCTATAAACTCTCCTCAAATTCCCTCCAATTGGACTCCAATCAACCTCATCTCCTCAATCCTTCTCTCAAGCCTCCCCACAATTAGCTCCACGAATGATTGTGCAGTCCTGGGACAAGTCTGCGCAGGCCCCGTTACCCATCACTTTGTGGGTGATATCCTTAGGAGAAATTTTTCTCTCCAAGATTGTCCTCAGCCGGCAGCCAAGAGCCCCTTGCAGCCATTAACTAGCTCGTTGTGTCATTTCTCCGCCACCTGAGCCAACCATGTGGTCCCTCACCCATCTGTATTGATCGTATGTTTGAAGGTGGGCCACCCGAACCCAAAGGTATGTCTTGTCATTTGGTAACTGAGTATTGGGTTTACTTATCATGGACACTTTTGGGCATGGATTAATGGGGGGACTCAACGGAAAGAGTGGGCTAGGTCTGCGTTTTAGTCCCCTAGACCTCTTTTCGATGTTACCCTTGGATCTTAGTCTCGTGGGATCTCCTTTACTGACCTTTTGGTTTTAGGGTGGTACTACATAGGAAACCCCGATTTTAGTTGCGTGGTCCCGCTCCCTCATCCACAAATATCACTTCCCTTCCATTCATTATAACCCCATTCATCATCCTCCCACGTGGGTCCACATTTCTTCACTAGGTCCACATAGGGCTAGCCTCCCTCATCCACATAGAGCACTTCCCTTCCATTCATTATAACCTCGTTCATCATCCTCCCCACGTGAGTCCACATTTCTTCACTAGGTCCACATAGGGCTAGCCTCCCCTTTCCCTTACTCCCACCTTATGTCAGGTTTGGAATGATGCCTCGGAGGTTGAAGCAGCTGAAAAGCAAAGTAAAAGCATAAATGGCCACATTCAACAGAAAAATCTACCACAAGATGCAAAAGATGGTCGGGACAAACATATTTAGCACGTGGGAAAAAGGAAATGCATGAGCTCTACCCCATACCCATGGCACTCACCCTGGTTCCATAGGCCCTAGATGAGCCTCCTTTTTCATTCAGGAACCCATCATTGTCCCAACACCTGGAGGGCAATGAACTGCCCTACCTAAAAGGGGGTATCCACTGTTATATCTTACACATCATGCTCGTATCCTTTGAGCCCCGAGCAGTTAATTAAAGAAAAACCACTAAAGGAAAAAGGCATATAAAGAAGGGTGGAAATATCAAGGTCAGGGTACCTCACGTACCACGATTTCTCCCTCCTATACATTATATACCGAGGTGTGGACTTCCCTTCTTCTAGCTATCCTTGTACCCCGATATGTGGCCTAGGATAGCCACTCTCATTCCCTATTCCATTCACCTATTTATAACATGCCACCACTGTTTGAGGGATGTACCTTAGACATATTGTCCTGTTGAAAGATAGAAACCACTAATAAGGTCCCTGGTTAACCCCCTTTTGAGCTTGGAGACATTAGCACATACCAAAGCCCCACTATGGAAGGGCATGCCATTATGAAGTGTCCACTTGTTATCCATGGTTTGTAAGCTCTTTCACGCGGTTACTTTATGACTTGTTGTGCTGGAAGGCTAGGGAACACATTGAATCTTACACATGATTGTAGATGGTGCCCAACCTGAGTTTGGTCTCCCTATACAGGTTCCGAAATCTCTAGAGGGCTACGTTGGCACATGTAGCGTGTGTGTAGAGAGCCATGGGACTCCACAACAATAGACAACACTCCATGGATCCCCAAAGATGTTCATAGATTGCTCGAGATCCACCTATTGGATGAGGAAGTTTCACCTGGTAGACCATGCTTATCTGGCCCCACAGTTGCACCATACACTTAGATAGTGACCCAGGACTTGTACGCTGATGTAGCATCATTCATTCCATCATTTGATCCCTTACAGATGGTCTACATGCATCTTCGACTTACTTGCAGACCCATGAGATTATTGGTGTTCCCCCACACCCACTAGGACCACCACAGGTTTATTATTTGGAGAACAACGAGGCACCTCCTTGTCCATCATTTTTTAGGGTCCTATTCATCATTCTGGCACTTATGGACCTCATCAGTCCTCTTGGAGGGCCCTACGACATGCATATTTATCATTTGACCTCTTGAGAGGCTTATTATTTTATTTGTGAGCTAGTTTGGTGGGCTTGTCACAAAAAGTTAGTTACTTTGCACATTATTTTAGGGGCTAATGTAGGCCCAAGTAGGTAATTCGAACCCCTAATTAGTGTATAAATAGAAGTGACTTGAATTCATTCTGCATCATCACTGGATTTGGATCATTCTCTCTCTTGAGAACTTCACATTTCCTTCTTGGAGGACGAATTGGAGCATGGATGAATTTTGATGTTTGGATTGGGTTTTCTTATCTTGGAGCTTCTTTATTGGCAATGTTAGTTTTTGTAGCATTGGATGTGATCTAGCCTCGAGATTTGGCAGAGAGGTTAAAATACATGTATTCTCTAATACCCAGAAATCGTTTCTGGAAATTCCAAATATAGACAACTTAATTAAATTAATTAGTCAGTTTTTAATATTTCCTAAGTCTAAACTTAGGAAATATGATTAATTAAAAGGAATTAATTAAGTCATGGTGAGAATATTCTAGATAAAAATTTGGATCGATTTCAAGTTAATCTTAGCTAACGATTAGGTTTTAATCGTGGCCATTGAAGTCTCAATGGAGGATTATAAGAAGAAACTCTATGGGGCTTGGAGAAAACACTTCAGCAGTTCGATTTCACTGGCAGATCGATTTCCAGAGTAGCAGCATTCAGTTGTTGGAGAGAGAGCTAGTGATCTCGAAGCAATGAGAGAGGGGCAGAGATAGTAAGGTTGAAGGAAGGTTTTCCAGTTCTAGTGAGTGCATTGCAGAGAGGCAGTGAGTTCCACAGAGAGGCAGCACAGAGCCACGCAAAGGCAACGCAGTGTTGCTACTCTCCCATACTGCTGCCCATGATGTTGCCACCACCACTGCAACATCCGTACTGCAGCTCCCTCTCAAATTGTTGCATCGTGCTGCCAACTACTGCACTGCAACTCAGTTGTTGAGAGTAAGCAACTAAAGTACTACTGCCCAATCTTTGTCAGACAAGTCAATTGGGTAGCCTCTTCATCACTGAAGTTCATAGGTTACTGCTCTGTGTTGTTCTCCAGAGGTCGCTGTGTTGCTGCAACTCTGCACTGCGTAAGAAGACATCCTCTGCGCTGAAGTCTCCTACGTTGCTGCTGCGTTGCGCTATCCTCCTGAAGCCTCTACGCTACTGCAGCTCTGCATTGCGTAAGCAGGCCTGCTCTGCGCTGCTGAAGTCACATCAGCCCCTATGTGTTGTTGTGTCGCTACGCTGCTACTGCATCTACACTGCGCTACTCCCTCTCAGCATCCAGCTCTGCCTCTGCTCCATCTGTGATTCTCTGCACCCATTGCTCCACTTGCCCTGCTACCATCTTAAGGCTCCCGTAGCTCTTATGTGATCGAAGAGTTGGGCTACTCAAGGATCTTGCCTTCACTCTACAGTTGCTCTACAGATCCATGTCGCCCCACTTTTGTGGTTCATGAGCGCTCATGGCTACATCATCTTCGGAGCCATCGTCCACCACAACAGCCTTAGAGCTAGAAGCTTCCTTGTCCTTTTCCTTTTGAGGACAATTGTTGGTGAAATGTCCTAGTTCACCGCACTGGAAACACTTGATCTTCGACAAATCATGCTTCTTTCTCCCTAGCTGCCTCTTTGATGCCAAGGTTGCATCTTCCTCTTCTTCCTTCTTCACTTTACTTCAACCGGTGTTGTATTGTTTCTTCATCATCCGACGAATTTCCTCTTGTCGGAGGATAGCCCACATGTTGTCCCAGTTGGGAAGGTCCGCTCTGCCCAAGAGACTTTGGACAAAATTTTCCCAATCCTTTGTGACTGCATTGAGAGCAGTCCTCACCATGACATCATCATTTACCTTGACTCCCATACCAGTCAGCTAATCCCGAATCGATTGTAGTCTAAACAAAAAAGGATCGATCTCCTCTCCCTTGGTCATCATGAATAACCTCGTTGGTTCTCCAGAAGCATCCTCCTCTGGACAGATCTTCCTTCATACAGTGTGGTTAGAGCTACCCACATCTCATGAGTCGTTTCCTTCTCGACTATGTGTTGGACCACATGATCTTTGACCCTGTCCATAATGAAGTGCTTGGTGTGTGCCACTGCTTCTTCATGCTTCTTTAGGAGAAAAGCATCAGTCGGCGTGGCCAGGACTTTCTATGCATGCTCCCTCAAGCTGTATGCCTCCATGACTACCAGAATTCTGGCCTTCTAGATTGCAAAGTTGGACAGGCCGTCCAACCTATCCTCATCACGTAGTCCATGAGGTGCCATCTGCTCAGAAAATATGTCGAAACAAATCTCCCTCTCTATATTAGAGACTCAGATCTAGGGTCCTTGGCAAAACAGGCACCCTTTGCTCCCTCTAACGACTAACTCCCTCTATTGGAAGTCTGCCAAACAAAACGAATCAGCTCTCTTCGATCCTCTGATCGATTTTCGGACTTCTTTGGCTGGAAATCTTTTGAGAAGTTGTTCTCCTTCCGCTCTTCGTCAACTTGGCTTAGGCTAAAATTTGCATCGACATAATTTTAACCCACCAGCAACTACTGAAGGTCTGCAGCTCGCCTTCTGGCACTCTGAATCAACAATTAGCTTCAGGACTGCGTCGTCCTAGCTGGCCTCCGTGTAAGCAGACAGTCTTAGCACAGCTTCTGCGCTGCCTCTGCGCAGTAAGTGCGTGGATCTATGTGGAGACTGCGTCACCCTGGCCTCTGCTTGGATCTGCTTCCTTTTGTTGTTGCGCTGCCTTCTCTGGTTCAGTTTTCTACTACTGTTGGTTTCTCTGTTACTTTCTGCAGCACAAATTCTTCAGTCTTCTTGCTGGAGATCCAGGATAGATCTGCAATCGCCCTGATACCATGTGAAAATTTCTAAATATTTCAAACATAAACCCTATTGTTAATTTTCCGATTTACTTCTCCTACTTACATTAAGTTATTAATGTGAAATATTCAGCATTAACATCAAAGTAAATACATCAACAACCTACACATGCAGATCTAAATTGAATACATGCACAATGACAAAGTGACACAAGGATTTTCTGGGACAACTGTCCCTGGAAAAACCGAATGCGGGAAATCCGGTCTTCTGGCTGCTGGAGGGTTTTTATTATTTGCAGAGTCTGAGTACAACAAATTTGGGCACCAAACTGGTTAACCCGATAGAGAAATAACACAACAAGCAATACCTCTCTTCGGAGACAAAAAATATGGTTGATTCAACCCTCAGTGGGGAATTATGAATTCGAGCCCTTTCTGGCCCACAGAAACCCCAGCGCTACTATGAAGCCCTCTGTGTCAGCCTGACTGGCCTGCGTCAGCCCCTGTGCTGCTCAGGAAGGGTCTGTGTCACCCCATACTGGGTTACGCTACCCCTGCACTGCCCTAGTTGGCTCTGCGTCAGCCTTGCATGGCCCCTACTACCTCTGCACTACCTCTGCGTGGCCTTCATTGAACTGCGTAGCTCCTAGCTGCCTCTGCGCTGCTCTGGTATGCTGCCTCTCTGCCGTCGTTGTACTCTTGGCCTGGGATCAAACCATCCCGCTTGCCAATACTGCCCCTCGCTACAGCTGAAACACTAAAGACTTCTGAAATTCTTAGCAAACCATGCCCTAGAATTCCAGCTTAGTCTCAGTGCTCTGCCACTATGTGTGTATTCTCTAACTAACCCCGAGCCCTCTTCTTATACTTTTCTCATTGAAACATCAACGACCGTGATCTAATCTTGAATCGACGACTAAGATTAGAAGATGCTTGATCCGTGTGACTTAAGTCATTTTCATCACATGTTTAATTTAATTAACTTTAATCTGTAATATCCCAAATGGGAAAATAACAGAAATAACAGGCTAAAAGATATTACGGAGACAACAAACAAAAACTGATATCAAAACACTAATGGAGCCATAAAATACTACAGAGCCATTTTATTAATTTGCTAGAAAAGAGTACAATGGAGGTGTTGGAATGAAAGCACCTAGCCTTGCTCAAGGCAAGCTAGAGAAGCCCTCTGAATCAATGCTGAAATCCTCCAATGATGGTACGCTGCATGGCTATAGCTCTGTGCTAGAATCTGCCAGAAATGTTGCTGCTGCTCCCGAAGAAATGTCGCTAGGGCTTGCTACACTGCTCATAAAATTTTGGGACTTTAACCCCGGACTCTACTCAAGAAACCCACAAAAACCCACGAAGGAATTGGCCAAATGTTGACCTCGGAATTTCGGCCCAATTTCCCCTAGCTCCTCTAGTTGCTGGCTGAGTTTAGATCTCTGTTTGACACCTCAAATCTGCCCAGAAAATTCTACAAAATTAATCTTGGCTTCTCCTCAATAAACCCAAAAAAACCCACGAAGTAATTCTAAAAAGGCTAACCCCAGAAATTCACCCTCTAGGGATGGCTATGCTCTCCCGCTGGGTACGCTGGCCTCTCTAATGAAAACACTGAAAGAAGGGCCTCCAACTCTCTGAAAAACTCAACTATGGAAGGGTTGATCCCCTAACAATCTCCCGACTGAAATCTCGTGAAGTTCTCTCCTCCGGATGCTGCTCCTCTCTATGACTGCATATTCTCCCTGGAAGACTGCGTTGCCCTTGGAAGTGACTGTTTAATCCTGAGGCTGAAATGGTATTGCTGCTCTCCAAAACTAATGGTATGGCTCCTCTCCTGTGCGGGGACTCTAAGTCCCACAAGGACGAGGTTGGGATCTCCGCTCGGAGATACGCTTGTGCTAAACAACATTGCAGACCCAGCTAAACAACTTGAGCGTGCTCTAGTCTTGACAGATAGAAAATCATAAGATGCAAGAATGAATGAGAAAAGTTGCCTTCCTCTCCTTTTATGCTTGTGAACCCCTAAAATCCCTTGGGCCCACCTATGATGCATTGTCTCTCTGTGTCACGTTGTCACTTGCTACGCTGCGCTGCCTCTCCCACGCTTCCACTGTGCTACCTAGCCCAACGCTGCCACTGCGTCGTCCTAAGTGCCTCCTCTCTTGCGTTGTTGCTTGGCCTCATGGGCCCCACTTCATCTTTTAATTAATCTGCCTAGTGACTTTAGGAAAGTGCTTTTATTCTAATGTTTTATTCATGGGTCCCCTCACCCCTTTATTTCCGCCCAACATTAGGATTTGCCGAAATTAATCAAAATTAATATCCCAATTAGCTGCTAATTTGGGGATATTACAGTCCTCCCCACCAAAAATTGCTTGCCCTCAAGCAATTCCTGAATAAGCCTCTTCTCTAGCTGACGCTCCCCACTGTCACTACAAAATGTGCCTGGGTCCCAGATGCGCCACTAAATCTTCTCTGTCCATTGCATCACCTTGATATGAAGGGATCTCTCAATGCCAGGATCCCAAGTCGTCCTGTCCAACATGAAGCTCCACCTCCTCCACTCACCATCCTACCATGCTAATGAAGTCCCCCACTCCATCAGTGACTCGTTAAAGCCCAATATAAGATTTACATGATCTCCCCATGCAGTATACATCTCACCCGTAGAGGTTATCGAGCTGTGTAGAGTTGTAATGCTCGGGTCCCCTGCTAATCTCGTAGAGGTTTCACCATGTTGTTGTTGCACCACTCAATGAATATGAGATAACCCCCATCGTGCGCAAACTGTATCCCTCTCTCCTAGGGCCTTGCAGCGAAAAATTTGTGAAGGTAAAGCTCATCCAGCCCGGGCATCTCCATGATGCTAATATCTACCCCTCCACTGTCGATCATGACCTTGAGCAACAACATGATAAGTTTTCCTCGCCATGCAATGGAGGTCTCAGTGCTCCCCCTCGTGTCAAACCCAAGGTGGACTACATCACCGTCTGCTCTGTCCTTACTCATCACAAAGTGGAGTGATCCACCTGCCCAACGAACCCCTGGATCCCCCAACCATACAGGGAGCTCACAACTCCCACTCCCCGCGGGATGCCGCTGCGTAGCGCTACTACCTGCTAGAACCCATCTGGTCCTCATCTCTGATCCCTGTATGTATCCCATGGGTGGACCCCAGGTATCTGTGGAAATTTTTGAATCTTTACACTTTATGCAGAAATTATTTACTGTTAATCTGGTTATGCTCCTCCTACTTAGACAAGTTATTAACTCAATAAATTCAAGTTAAAATCGAAGCACAACACATAACAGATCTCCACCAATCCAGATCTAGAACAAGTTCATGCACACATAGACAAAGTGAAATAGTTATTTCTAGACAAATAGTCCCCGGAAAAACCCAATGCGGGAAAACCGGTCTCTGGCTGCTGGAGGGTTTAATTATTAAGAATTTTCCGAATACAACAAAGCCTGGGTTCCAGATCTGGAAAAACCGATAGAGAAATATTAGATCTACAGCTCGCTAACTGATCTAGAGCCAAAATAATGACTGATCCACACCCTCAAACGGGATTTACAGAACTCAACCAAAATTAGGGCCTAGAAACCCCAGCGCTGCCCCTGAAGCCTCTGCGTCAGCTTCTGAAGCCCCTCTGAACCTCAACGCTGCTCCGAAAAGGTCTGCGTTACCCCAGACTGGGTGATGCAGGCCCTACGCTACCCCTTAGGGTCTCTGCGTAACCCTTGAGGGCTTCCTGCTAAAATTACGCTATCCTTGAGGGACTGCGCAACACCTGCGTTTACATGTTGTTGCCCTCCTGCTTCTCTGTGCTGCCTCTCTGAGCTGATCTCTGCCTCTTGTGTATTCTAGACCCCGGGATCAGATCATCCCCTTGGCCTAAATTCCCCTCTCTGCAACTGAAACATTTCTGAGTATTCTTAGCAAACCCTGCCCTAGAATCTCAGCTTAGCTTCAGTGCTCTGCCTCTGTGTGTCTTTACATATGACCTCAAGCCTTTCCTTTATACTTTTCTCGTTGGGAAACCAACGGCCATGATCAGATCTTGAATCAATTGCAAAGATTAAAAGAAATCTTGATCCGTGTGACTTACGACAATTTCATCACATGTTTAATTAAATTCACTTTAATTATTTAAGTTTTAACTTAGGAAATACATTAAAATAATTAATTAATTTGAGATCTCCTAAACCAGATGAAATTTCCCAAATCAATTTATGGGTCTTGTAGATCAAGTGTACTCTAGTCCCTCCACAAAATTTGGGAGCTAGAGCACAACTGATGCTACCCCAACTACACAAAATCTCAACACTCCCTCCTTAGCATCAAGGGTGTGCTCTAGCAATACATCACACTATGCATTACATGACTTTGAGTACTAGTTCTGTGTTGCTGAAGCTTGGCCTGCTGCCACTCAACTCTGCACTATTGCTGCCCATGACTCTGCCACTACCACTGCAACATCTGTACTATAGCTCCCTCTCAATATGTTGCCTCTGTGCTGCTCATAGCACTGCCACAGCTGATTTGCTACACTGCAACTTCAGTTGTTGAGAGAAACAATGTAATCTCCTGCCCAATCTTTGACAGACACGTCAGATGGGCTGCATCTTTATCATTGAAGCTCCATAGGCTACAGATCTGTGCTGGCATCTAAAGAATGATGCACAGCTACAACTCTGCTTTCATAAGCAGACTCCTCTGCACTACTGAAGTCACATCAGCCCCTTGTGCTGAAATCTCTTACGCTATTGCTGCACTGCGTTGTCCCTCTGAAGCCTTCTGCACTGCTGCAGTCTCTGCACTGCGTAAGTAGCTCTGCTCTGCGCCGCTGAAGTCACATCAGCCTCTGCGATGTGCTGCTTCTACGTTGTTGCTGCCTTGCTCTGCGATGCTACTGCTTCTACGCTGTTGCTGCCTTGCTCTACGATGTTGCTGCTTCTACGTTGTTGCTGCCTTGCTCTGCGCTGCTCCTCCCAGCCTTCAAATCTGCCTCTCCTTCTGCCTCATCTGTGATCAATGCACCCACTGCTCCACTTGTCCCGCTACTGTCTTAAGGTTGTCTTAGCTCGCATGTGATCCAAGAGATGAGCTGCTCAAGGATCTCGCCTTACTTCTATGTAGCTCCTCTACATATCCATGTCACCCCACCTCCGTGGTTCATGAGCACTCATGGTTGCATCATCTTTCGACCCATCATCTGCCATAGCTGCTTTGGAAGAAGATGCTTCCTCATCCTTTTTCTTCCGAGGACAATTGCTGGCAAAATGTCCCATTTCACCACACTGGAAGCACTTGATCTTTGAGAGATCCTTCTTCTTCTTTGGCGGCTTCTTCAATGCCAAGGCTGCATCTTCCTCATCTTCCTTCTTTACTTTGCTCAATCCAGAGCTGTGTTGCTTCTTGGTGAATCTGCGGAGTTCTTCTTGACGCAGAACTGACCACAAGCTGTCCCAATCTGGGAGGTCCGCTTTGCCCAAGATACTTTGGACAAAGGTTTCCCACTCATCCGTGATTGCATTGAGGGCAGTCCTTACCATCACATCGTCTTCCACCTTTGCACCAATTGCAGTCAACTAATCTCTGATCGATTGCAGTTTGAAGAGGAAATGCTCGTCTTCTCCCTTGGCCATCATGAATGACCTCATCTGTGTCTCCAACAACATCTTTCTTTGGACAGATTTTCCCTCATATAGGGAGATCAAGGCCTTCCACATCTCATTAGCTGTATTTTTCTCAGCTATGTGTGGTACAATATGGTCCTTGATTCCATCCATAATCAGCTGCTTGGTATGCCTAGCAGCCTCCTTATGCTTCCGAAGGAGATCCGGATTTGTCGGTGTGGCCAGAGTTTGCTCTACATGGTCTCTAAGATTGTATGCCTCAAGGACTATCATGATCCTTGCCTTCCAAACCGAAAAGTTTGAGAGGCCATCCATCCTATCCTGATCACGCAGTCCATCAAGAGCCATCTGCTCATAATGTCTCAAAACTTCCTCTTCTCTTTCCTAGAGAAATGGATCTAAGGCCCTTGGTGAAACAGACACCTTTTGCTCCCTCTGACAACTGATTTACCTCCTTGGAAATCTACCAAATCAACTATGATTCAGCGCTTCTTTGATCCTCTGTTCAAACTGCAAGTTTCCTTTCGCTAGAAACTCTCTGAGAAGCTGATCTCCTCCCGCTCTTTGTCACTTGTGCTAAGGCTAAAAATCTGAAAACTTCAGAAATTTAACCCCACCAGCACATTCTGAATTTTTGCAGCGTTTATGTAGTCTTTTCTAGATCTGACAGATTCAGATCTGCATCACACTGGCTGGCTTCAGACTGTTCCAATGTTGTTTCTGAGCTGCCTGTGCGTAGTAATTGCGTGGGCTTGCTAGGAGACAGCGTTAGACAACGTCACCCTACCCTCTGCGTGAATCTGCCTCTGAAAACTGTGTTGTCCCTTCCAATCTACGTTTCTACTGCTTTTCCAGCTGCTTCCTGCAACTAGAACCTTCAGATTCTCGTTGGTGACCCTCTTAGATGTACAATTGCTTCGATACCATGTGGAAATTTCTGAATCTTTACACTTCATGCATAAATTAGTTACTGTTAATCTGGTTATGCTCCTCCTACTTAGACAAGTTATTAACTGAATAAATTTGAGTTAAAATCGAAGCAAAACACATAATAGATCTCCACCAATCCAGATCTAGAACAAGTTCATGCACACATAGACAAAGTAACAGAGTTATTTCTGGACAAATAGTCCTCGGAAAAACTCAATGCGGGAAAACCGGTCTCTGGTTGCTGGAGGGTTTTATTATTGAGAATTTTCTAAATACAAGAAGCCTGGGTTCCAGATCTAAAAAACCCGAAAAAGAAATATTAAATCTATAGCTCACTGGCTGATTTAGGGCCAAAATAATGACTGATCCACACCCTCAAATGGGATTTACAGAACTCAGCCAAAATTAGGGCCTAGAAACCCCAGCGCTGCCCTTGAAGCCTCTATGTTAGCCTCTGAAGCCCCTCTGAACCTCAGCACTGCTCCGGAAAGGTCTGCGTTACCCCAGACTGGGTGACGCAGGCCCGACGCTGCCCCTTAGGGTCTCTGCAGAACCCTTGAGGGCTTCCTGCTGAAATTACGCTGTCCTTGAGGGACTGCGCAACACCTGCGTAGCACAAGTTGCTGCCCTCCTGCTTCACTGTGCTGCCTCTCTGAGTTGATCTCTGCCTCTTGTGTATTCTAGACCCCGGGATCAGATCATCCCCTTGGCCTAAATTCCCCTCTCTGCAGCTGAAACACTTTCGAGTATTCTTAGCAAACCCTGCCCTAGAATCTCAGCTTATCTTCAGTGCTCTGCCTCTACGTGTCTTCACAAATGACCCCAAGCCTTTCCTTTATACTTTTCTTGTTGGGAAACTAACAGCGATGATCAGATTTTGAATCAATGGTTAAGAATAAAAGAAAGCTTGATCCGTGTGACTTAAGACAATTTCATCACATGTTTAATTAAATTAACTTTAACTATTTAGGTTCCCTGAGTTTTGGAAATACATTAAAATAATTAATTAATTTAATATCTCCCTAACCAGATGAAATTTGCCAAATCAATTTATGGGTCTTGTAGATCAAGTGTACTCTAGTCCCTCCACAAAATTTGGGAGCTAGAGCACAACTGATGCTACCCCAAATACACAAAATCTCAACAGTATCAGGAGTTTGTCCCACACATGCGTACTTGCCTTGCTCCTGCCAGACCACGTCGTGACTATACCAAGTCCTGCTGATACACCAAGATACTGCTCGGAGTCTGGGTACCCTCCTATAGACAAAATATATCATCCACCATCCCTCAAATGTGAGCCCATGGGTGGATCATATGCTACCTTGGCAATCAACCATGCCATTCCTAAGCCTAGACCTATCAACTCATGCACCTACCAAGTGTCTCAACTGGAGGGTCTCCTCCTAGCTCATGACATGCAGCACCTCATCCAACTGTCTAGGGTGAGCCTCCCATGCCCTGCTGCCTGAATGGAGAGTGTCAAGGGGTACCAACCAAACACTCCGCAACCATAAGCAACACTGGAGGATGATGGGTAGGTATGTCCCAAACAGTGTGACCAAGAGTCTACCTGAATTATCAAGAGTAATCCTCCATATGACACTCTCTCTGCCTCGGATCTACTAATAACACGCTCGTCTCCCTGTCTCTGCTAAACATGGCATCTCCACATGCTCAACAAGATCCTCATTGATCCTAGGTGAGTTGCATCCTATGGTACACCTACTGCCCCTGTCCATATGTCTCCTTGGAGGCAACGCTCCAAGAGCCCATTGCTCTGCATCATGTGTCACTGCATACCACCAAGTATCACTGCAATCCTCGAACTGCCACTGTATGCCGCAACCTACCCCTGTACACCAATGGATACCTCCGGTTACAACTATATTTTCCTATATCGTCATGTGTCCATCTTGTGTCGTCGCGCTTGTCACTCCTCGCATGTACTCAATGCAATGGGAATCACTCCTACTCCACAATGCAGTCTGACATACTACAACACACCACCATGCACCTCCATGCCCATCTACAGACCACTGCCCAATGATGAATGCTCCTACATGCCCCATGGTGTGATGGCCAAGGCTGTATCCATATGCGTCGGCCCATACTCGATCAAATGCTTATGTTGCTCATCACAAGGGAAACTTCAAGAAGAAAGGGCCAAGAAAGATGGTTGATGTGTCCAAGATTGAATGCTATCATTGTCACAAATTGGATCATTATAGAAGTGTGTGTACCGACAATCCTAGAAGTAAGAAAAGAGATAGAGAAAATGTGGTTGAAGAAGTATCCTCTCCTAAGAGAGCAAAGCTCGAAGAGAATGAGCTAAGGGACTTACATTACTAAGCCCCTTGCTCTTAATATTTCATTTGTATATTTTATGTTTAGTTATAGTTTTAACATCTTTTTGGAAAGACATTTTTCTTATTATATAAGTTTTTAGGTTTCCCTCAAAGCTTTGGAGGGAGCCCACAACAACTACTCAAGATAAGTATCTCATTCCCTCTCTATTTTTTTTCATTTACTTATTTAAAGTTTTGTTTATATTAAATACTAATCACTTGTCTACCTCTATTTCCTTGTCTAGGAATTAACTTGTTGAATGCTCAAGAATTCTGGAAGAAGGCCTCAAGGATTAAGAAGGATTCCCTCACTAAGACAAAGCATTGGAATAAAAAAGTTGTCACAGAATCAAAGGTATGCCCTAGATTACAAATTCTTCTTATTCTTTTTGGTATATCCATTCTACATTACTAACTGTTGTTGTGTCTAGCTCTTATGAATCTTAAAAGATTCTTGTTTGGGATGACTCATCATCTGATGAATCTACTCACCTTATATACCTCAAATTGTTTGCATAAATAGAACCCCAAAAAGGTTCTATGGAAATCCTAACCTCAGGGTATGTTGATAATGTGTGAAACCCTAAACCTACTTAGGGTTATTAATGAAGAAATTTCCATTCTAGTTAATATATTGATAGTGTCGTGTTTGGGATTTTGATATGATCATTGAAGCTTTATCTAATTAGGGTTGAAATGATGTTGTTCGAAATCTTGAACCTTTGAAGTCTTGATAGAATAAGGGTTTGCTTTGACATGAATCGAAACCCTAGGTTTTGGTTAAGTCTACAAGCAAATTCTGTGTTATGAAAAGTCCAAGGAATTAAACCCTAGGTATATACTTCTTTGATTAAATCCATAGCTTATTCTAGGTCCATATATGTCTGATATATTGATATTGTCTAATTGTATGACATGCTTATGCATGATGGTAATCTCCTAGAAATATGTGTTGACTCAATGTCTAATAGTCATAAGTTCTAGGGTTTGGAATCAAGCTCTAGTCAAAGTTTAAAGTTCTAGGATGATGATTGAAAAGTCTAGGGTTTTACATCTAAGCCCTAGTAATGATTAAAATTCTCTAGTATGTGTATTCATCTAAATCTATATAATGTTTGTTGAGAATTTATAGATGGAAAATCTAGGGTTTACATTGAACCCTAGTAGAATCTATTCATGCTGTGTTTGTTTTTGATTGAGTGAAATCTAGGGTTTACATAAAACCTTAGTAGATAGTCTATCATATTGCTTCCGAAAGTTATTAGATACCTTTACTTTCTTTTGACTTGTTTCTAGGGATCTAATATTTTGTCAACTTGATTGAATTGTTAATGTAATTTAGGCTTTGTATCAAACTTGGGCTAGATGATTGAAGTATTGAAGTATAGTCTCTTGTTGATTATGTAAAGTCTAAATGCTTCCGCTACTATAAAGTTTTGTTATGACTAACTTCATGCTTCTACAGAATTGGATGTACTTGCTATCTAAGTTGTGCAGGTACATTATATTGGTGTAGAACTCTGTAAGAGAAGTTGATGTGATCAACATGATGAGAAGAATGGAAGCCATGAAAGATTCTCCAACAACAAAGAAAGAAGTTAATCTCCCTATATTAAGAGGGATCCTTGATAAAAGAACTCTCCCTAGTTAAGAGGGAGGGCACAACATAAGTCTTGATTGGAGAATATTTGATGGAAGAAATGTTGCTACATGTGAAGTAGGGAAAGGAATCGTCTTTCAAAGATTCAACTGATGGTCCTACTAAGATTAATTGAAGGGCAACATCGAAACCCCGAAGGTTTGCGTTAATTATGTATTTGAAACTATATTGCTAATTGGGGTTGTGTTTTTAACAGGTGAATCTCTCGAAAGTTTGGATAGCATGTTGGTTACCAATCAGTTTGATTGGGAGAGATTGGTTATCCATGATCTGCTAGATCAAGGGGGTTGAGGATTTGTGAGTGAAGCATTGCCTGGAAATACATTGGCTCGACACTTTGTGTTGATGCCTGGTAGTGAGTGTGAAAATTCCTAGATCTGACAATCTAAGGAATCCTACTGCAGTGATCTGAGTTTACTTCTCCTATTATGTAAATTACAATTACATAATTAATTTAGATCTGAATTATTCAAGTAACTACTGAAGCAACCTACACTTAATTAAATATGACTCTGAAACAAGGAAACTGAGCAAGAAATCAATCACACATAGGACACCTTTATTTTGGACTAAGTCCCCGAAAAAACCCAATGCGGGAAAACCGGTGCAGTAGATCTGAAGGTTTGTATTATTAAGCAGTAGCAATTTCTGAATACATCTCTGAATACCTCAAGTGTTATTCAATTACACAGAGAGAAATATTGGCAGAAATAATTGTGAGTTTTGCCTCACTCAATCACTACAAAATCCGGGTGATCCGATCACTGGAAAAGCTGCCTCTGGAGGTCTCTATGGACTAACTACGTAGGCACTGCATCAGCTCCTCTAAGCACTACATCACCCCAACTGTGGATCGATCTGACTCCCAGAATCACAGATCTCAGCCTCCTGGTCTCACACCCCGGCTTCCGCCTTTTGGATCAGTTTCGACAGTGAAATCTCAGGAACCCTCTGGGCCACTGTGTAGCCTCTCGTAGCCCTGCATGGCTCTGCGTTGGCTTTGTGTCAGCCTGCGTGGCTTTGCGTTGGATCTGCTGGATGACTCTCTGCCTCTCTCTACTGACGATTCTCCGACTGAGAAAATCTTTCTCTCTAGAAGCTACTCTACCCCTCACTGCATTGAATCACTCAGATATGATCTTCGTCCGAGCACTGCTCTGTCAGAAGAATTTGATCTCAAGATTCACTCTGTGTCTTTCCAAATGACCCTCAAGCCTTCCTTTATAGTCTTCTCGTTGAGAAATCAACAACCGAGATAAGATCTCTAATCAACGACTAAGATTATAACATGACTTGATCTTCGCTTTCTAGATCATTTTCACTCTCTTTTATTAATACCTTTTAATTATTTAATTTCCCTAAGTTAGACTTAGGGTCCCCATTAAAATAATTAATTTTTATAATAAAACATGAACCAAGTGGAATTTTCACAAACGGTTTTGGGTTCTTTGAAATATCAGTGTCTAAGCCTCTCCAAAAAATTTGGGGCTTAGAGCACTTTTCGATGCATTCCGCTTTGGACTCCAAAACTCCCAAAGAGGTCTTCTCTGGTAAGAAACCTGATGTTTCTCATTTTCGAGTTTTTGGTTGTCTCGTTTATTTTCATGAGCCGAAAGAGAAGAGAAGCAAGCTGGATTCTTCTGGTAAGAAGGGAATGTTTGTGGGCTACACTGAAACTTCAAAGGCTTATAGAGTCTATGTGCCTGGTCAAAGAGAAGTGGAGATATGCCACGATGTCACCTTCGATGAATATGCTTCCCTCAGGAAAGTGATAAATCTTCCGAGCTCCGAGGAAGACCATGATGTAAGATCAAGGAAGCAGGAAGAGCCAAAGGATGAGATGATGCCCGATGTTGAAGGACCAATGGACCCCATTGATCCACTTCCTTCAATGAAGAGAAGACCCTCATGGCTCCAGGATACTCTCAAAGATGTTGAGAGACATATGGCCCAAAGGGGGACATTTTGTGAAAGCAAGAAGCTGAATAAATACCAAGGGTATCTAGCAGCCATGAGTACAATCGTACAATCTGAGCCTGGATCGTTTGAAGAAGCCGTAAAGCATCAAGTCTAGAAGGATGCTATGCACGAAGAATAATATCTGGGATGTGGTTCCAAGACCGGAGGACGAAGCTGTTGTCACCTCGAAATGGCTCTATAAGATCAAGCATGGATCTGATGGTAGTGCTGAAAAGTTCAAGGCAAGATTCGTTGCTCGAGGCTTCTCTCAAAAGGAAGGTATAGACTATGATGATATATTTGCACCTGTGGCCGGCTATACCACCATCCAATCTATTATTGCCCATACTGCTTCTCAAGGATGGAGTTTTCATCACATGGATGTGAAGACCGATTTTCTGCATGGTTCAATAAAGGAAGAGGTGTATGTGGAGCAACCTCTGGGGTTCGAAGTCCAAGATAGAGACTCTCATGTATGCAGGTTGAAGAAAACCCTCTATGGGTTGAAGCAAGCCCCCAGGGCTTGGTACGAGAGGATAGATAGCTACTTGATGAAGTTGGGATTCACTTGAAGTAATGTTGATCCGAACCTTTATATGAAGGTTGATAGAGAAAAGATTCTCATTCTGGTTCTCTATGTGGGAAATCTCTTCCTAACAAGTGTTGACCCTCTCATTCATTAGTGTAAGAGGGAGCTCGCTTCTGAGTTCGAGATGAAAGACCTAGGACTGATGCATTGCTTTCTAGGCTTGGAGGTCTGGCAGAGACCTGACAAGATTTTCCTCTCTCAAGGAAAATACCTTGTGAAGCTGCTGGAAAGATTTGGAATGGTGGACTGTAAGTCCGTGTCGACACCGATGGAGCTCAACTTTAAGAAGTTGAGTGGAAACGTTGTTGGTCCCATGCTAGCAAATCCTACAGAGTATCGACAACTCGTAGCGGCCCTGATGTTCTTAGTGAACACCCGTCCAGACATATGTTTTGCAGTGAACACTTTGAGTCAACACATGGTTGATCCTCATCACATTCACTGGGTTGGTGCCAAGAATCTATTGGGATATCTTCGGGGCACGATAAACCACGGGCTGAGATACACTGTCAGGAGTTTGAGACTCCATGGATATACTTATGCCGATTGGGCTGGCAGTGTGGTGGATCGCAAGAGCACATTTGGATGTTGCTTCACACTTGGGTTTGCTTCGATATCTTGGATGAGCAGGAAGCAGAAGTCAATAGCTTTGAGCACCAATGAGGCCGAATACATTGCAGCGAGTATGGCCTGTTGTGAAGCTATTTGGTTGTGAAAGCTCTTCAGTGAGTTGTTCGGACATGTGCTAGATACCACCATTATCCTTTGTGATAACCAGAGTGCGATTTGTTTGTCAGAGAATCCCGTGTTCCACGATCAATCCAAGCATATTAATATTAGGTACCACTTTATCCGAGATATGGTACAGCGAGGCACCGTAAGGCTCGATCATATAGGAACTGATAAGTAGGTCGCGGATATTCTCACAAAGCCCTTGGGGAAGGTCAAGTTCCTAACCTTCCGTGAGAATCTTGGAATCGTGGAATGACCCTATTCTGAGGGTCCCGTTGGACGATGAGCTCTGGGAGCTCTAGGGGGCTTTGGGGATAGCTTCTTGGAGCTATAAGCAACCACAGAGCTAGGCTTGCCCAACCTTGTTGGTGTGCTTCCACCCCACCGTGAAGATAGTGAGTTGGTTCACTTCTCTTTGATCTGTGCCCCATATGCATCCTACCCATGGAGTCCCGGACTCATGGGAAGTACCTCTCATCTTGGCCAATGAGGTGGGAAATGTGGATAGAGACCGATAGCAAGACCGATGGACGCATCAGAGATTGTCATACTCTCTATGTCGAGGATGGCACGTGTCCAACCACTTGATCTGGGATCAAGTCTAGTGAGGTTTCAGACCTCCAATTGACTTTGGGTCAGTTAAACTAACTTTCGGACCTCTGAGATGACTTCCGGTCAACCAGGAGTGATGGCTTTGTGACTCACCATTTGAAATAAAGAAGCCAGCAAAGCAAGTTACGGTGGGATGACGCACGATGTTTGGATGGCACAGGTGGATGGAGTTCTCCCTAGTTGAGAGGGAGTGTTAATTTTGGGCAACTAGGTCCAAACTCCATGTTGTACTGCTCAGATGATGATGCCAATATTTTTATTAGATTCCTCTTTCGAAGAGGTGCAAGATCGATCTAAAGATCATCTTGATTGGATGAGCAGAACATTTATTTTGAATTTATTCCACTTATGTGAAAGGTCGGCCAGAATTGTAATGTAGGCTTGGAGCCCCAACAGATGTGTCACACACCCTCACAAATGGATATATACTGGACAAACTTGGAGGTCATTTTCATCATCCATTCATCACACACTTCTCTCTTGTGTCTGATTGATTCGATCATCATTTGGAGGCTTCTCTTCTCACACGCGGGAAAATAGCAGCTAGGGTTTCAGTTTAGATCTATCTAGCGTTTCAGTGCAGCTTTGACTAGCGTTGACTTTGGTCAACGCTTGGTCCATTTGACCTCAAACTCTCCCAAAATTCCTATTTCTGCAGTCCGCATTCTTTTGCACAAAAACTGATGCTAGACGTTGACCTTTGACCTGCTGTGTTGACTTTATGTTGTTGCTGCTCTGTGTTGACTGTTCACTGGACAATGTTGACTTTCATTGACTTTGGGTTGACTGTCTTGAGGGTTGTGTGACACTTCTGGTTGGCTGACCGTGAGGAGACTTTGCTGGTTGAAGCATCCTGTTGACCGTTGTAACGCACCACAACACATATTCTGTTGATCAAGTTAAGTGTATTTTTGGCTTGTCTTCCGTTGATCCATTGGTATGTTCTATCAGCATTTTACTTTCATGTTTATGTGATTGCTATTTGGTATCGGGCTTAAAGTAAAGTTTCATAGCATAGAACATCTTCGAAAATTTACAACTTTTAATATTAGTCATTGGTGCTCCAACAGAGGATTATAAGAGGAGGTCGATGTGGTGATGGAGAAATAACTTGAAGAGTTCGATTTCATTGGCAGATCGATTTCCAGAATAGCAGCAGTCAGTTTCCGGAGAGAGAGTCAAAGAGATTGAAGCAATGAGAGAAGGGCAGAGATAGTGAGGTTGGAGGAGGCATTCCAGATCCAGCGAGTGCATTTGCAGAGAGGCAGAAGAGCCAAAGAGAGGCTGACGTTGGGGCAGCATGTGAAAATTCTGCTATACGGAATCCTACTGCAGCAATTGATTAGATTTCTTCTATTTGTTTAACTGAAAAAATTATTTATCGTATGCTACGTTAAATATTGAAATGAAATACACTGCAGTCTTCACAATAAAATTTTTTGCGAAAAGTAAAAAAATACTAGCACAAGTATAAACACATTGACATAGTTATTTTTGGACAATTGTTCCTGGAAAAACCCAGTGTGGGAAAACTGGTGCAGCAGATGAGGGTTTCTTTATTATTCTTCAACAAAATCTCTTATACAAAAATAACCAACACAATAGAAGAGGAATATCTGTGAGAAATTAACAAACAATTTTCTCACTCACTCCACAGTGAAATTCTGACCCTGGAGAGGCCCTATAGCTTCTTTGCATCTCACTACGTCAACCTTTGCACAATCCCAGCAACACAGCCTTTGCGTTGTCCTTGCTACTACATCACTGCCTCTACGACGTCCCTCCTCTGCATTGCTTCCTCTGGTCTGATCCTGTACTCCCAACTCTTGTTGATGCTCTCTCTCCAACCTGCAACTCTCCCTCTGATTCGATTTTCTCTTGCTGAACTTCAAGCAGTGAGAAAATCGATCTTCTTGGGTAACTGGTTATCTTCCCAGTGTCATTTCCAAATGCCCCATCAAGTCCTTATAATCTTCTCGGTGAGATTTCAATGGTCGAGATCAAATCGCTAATCAATGACTAAGATTAACTTGACTTGATCTTCGTCTTTTCTAGAAGATTCACACCCTCTTTTAATTAATATCCTTTAATTATTTTAATTTCCCAAATTTAGACTTAGGGTCCCATTAAAAATAATTAATTATTTCCATAAAACACAATCCAGGTGGAATTTTCCAAAATGCTTTCTGGGTTTCTTTGGAATACATTTGTCTAAGCCTCCTTGCAAAATTTGAGACTTAGACCACATCCGATGCTACCAGAAATCAACACTCCCTCTTAGCGAGGAATGAGCTCTAGCAATACATCTAGCTCAAGCATCACCATGCCTTTGTAACATCTCCCTCTGTAATGTTGATGTCTAACACTGTTGCCCACCAACTACTGCGTTGTTGCGTCTGTGTTGTTGTTGACCCTGCATACTACTGCCAACTACAACTGCACTGCAACTCTCTGTTATCTGTTGTTGCCGTAACTGAGGACCCATCTGCTACTGACACGGGTTCTCAACCATACCCATTTGCTACTGTAACGAGTTATCAACCATATCCATCTACTCCCTGAACTGAATGAACTTATGTCTCTCTAGAGCCTTTGTGAGTACGTCTGCTACCTGATCTCTTATAGGGACATACTGGAGTTGTACTGCCCCACACTGAACACAATCTCTGATAAAGTGACATCTAACATCTATGTGTTTCGACTGATCATGAAATATTGGATTCTCAAAGAGCTTGATACAACTCTGATTATCACAGTAAACACTGGTCGCTTCCATCCTCTTTTTGAACAAGCTCACAAGTAGCTTCCTAAGCCATACAGCTTCGCACGTTGCTGTGCTAGCTGCCATATATTCTGCTTCCATTGAGCTTAGTGCTACCGACTTCTGATTCCTGTTGCACCAGGAGATCATTCATGATCCAACATTGAAACAGTACCTAGAGGTACTTTTTCAGTCTGCTAAACTCCCTGCCCAATCTGCATTTGTGAACCCGCTCAATTCGACATCATCTCCTCGGGTGTATTTCAACCCATATCTGACTGTTCCATGCACATATCTGAGAATGCGCCTAGTTGTTTCCCAATATACCCTTTTCGGTTCCACCATGAACTGACTAACGGTGTTGACAGCAAAACAAATCTCTGGCCTAATGTTGACCAGATACATGAGTGACCCAATGAGTTGTCTGTACAAGGTGGGCTTGACTTCCTTGTTGTGAAAATTCTACTGCAGTGTATTGGTTTATTTTCTCCTAATTGATTTAATTAATACAAGTTATTTCCAAAAATTAGATTCAGAAAATACCGAAAATAAACACAACTACAGCCTACACATGCAGATCATTTACTGAATAATACACTCATGCAACAAAGTGACACATGGATTTTTGGACATAAGTCCCCGGAAAAACCCAAAGCAGGAAAACCAGTGCAGCAGATATGAGGGTTTATTATTAAGTAGTTCTGAGTACAACAAATATGGGTTCCAAATCTGGAAAACCCAATAGAGAATAAAAGAAATCAGATTTGCAGCTAACCTGAAGTTCTAGTGCCAAATATCGGACTGATCCACACCCTCAAACGGGATTTACAAGACTCAGGGCGGATCTGACCCTAGAAACCCTCAGCGCTGCTTCTAAAGCACCAGTGTTGCCTCTGAAGGCCTGCGTCAGCCCCTGCGTGGCCCTAAGTGGGCCTGCGTCACCCCTGGAGGGTCTACGTTGCCCCTGCGCTGCCTTTGCTAGGCTTGCATCGGCCCTGCGTGGCCCTAGCTACCTCTGTGTTGTCCTTACTGAACTACGTGGCTCTGAAGCCCCTTTGCGTTGCCCTTGTTGCTGCACCTCTGCCTCTTGCTGTCCCTTGGCTCTTGGGATCAGATCATCCCCTTAGCCAATACTACCCCTCACTGTAGGAAATTCCTCCGGAAATTCTTAGCCAACCCGCCCTAGAATTCTAGATCTATTCCTCAGTTCTACAAAAATTGTGTGTCTTCAACTGACCTTCAAGGCTTTCTCTTATACTTTTTCGTTGAAGCCTTCAACGACCGAGATTAAATCATCCATCAACGGCTGAGATTAAAAGACTATTTGATCCATGTGACTTAAGACAATTTCAGCACATGTGTTAATTAATTCACTTTAATTATTTTATTTTCCTAACTTAGACTTAGGAAATCCATTAAAAATAATTAATTATTAGAATAACTTGAACACCAACTGAAATTTCTCAAATCCATTTCTGGGACTTATAGATCAATTGTACTCTAGTCCCTCCACAAAATTTGGGAGCTAGAGCACAACTTATGCTACCTGAAATACACAAAATCTCAACACTTGTCCCCTGATGCATCTATTTTCTTCCAGTTGGTTATCATAGGCGTCGCCATGGGTCGACAATGCTGCATTCTAAATCTCTTCAAAATTTCCATAGCATATCTTCCTTGCCCAAGGAAGCTCTCTACATTTTTACGTCAAACTTCCAACCCTAGACAATAATGGATTAACCCCATATCCTTCATGTCGAATTCTGCTTCGAGATTCTTCTTGCAGTCCTTTATAAGCCTAGATGATCCTATAAGAAACAAATCATCTGCATATAATACCAAAATTAGTGGCTCATTCTCTACCATCAAATAGTAGAGATTGGGATCTGCATCACTCTTGACAAATCCCACCTGCTACAAGTAGCTATCAATCCAACCATACAAAGCTCTGGGTGTCTACTTGAGCCCATATAGGGTTTTATTCAATCTTCATACATTAGTTCTCTTCTCATGGGTCTCGAGGCATTCAGGTTTTTCTATGTATACCTCCTCTTCTATCACCCCATTCAAGAATGTTGTCTTGACATCCATCTAGTGAATCTTCCATCCTATCTAAGCTGCTAGGGATATGATAGATCTGATGGAGGTGTATCTGGCAACACGGGAGAAGCTCTCTGCATAGTCAATTCCTTCCTTTTGTGTGTATCCCTTTTCCACGAACCTAGCCTTGTACTTCTCCACGCTACCATTTGCAACGTATTTAATCTTTTAGATCCATCTTGATCCTACAACTGATCTATCCTCAGATCTACGTACAACTTCCCAGACATCATTCGTTGTGATAGAACTGTACTCTTCTACCATGGCATCCACCCATACTTGGTGTTGTACGACTTCCTCAAAACTGGAGGGTTCTTCTACCTGAGCTACCAATACTTGGTATCTGTCAGGTTGTCTATGCTGCCTTTTTTCAGTTTTGGGAGATCCAATGAACTCCTCTATGTCCCTCAATGTATGTCGTGCCTCCCTACTGGTTCTACCACTAGTGGTAGGAGGCTCTCTCAATTCCTCCTTGTGAAAATTACTGAATATTACTTATGCAGAAACCTTACTGTTAAATCTGGTTATACTTCTCCTACTTAATCAAGTTATTAATCTGAAATTTCAGTATTAACATCAAAGTAAACAAATTAACAGTCTTCACAGATACAAATCTAAACTTAATACATGCACATAGACAAAGTGACACACAAGATTTTTTGGACAACTGTCCCCGAAAAAACCCAATGTGGGAAAATCAGTCTTCTCGTTGCTGGAGGGTTTATATTATTAAGTAGATTCTAAGCACAACAAATCTGGGCACCTTACTGGTTAACCCAACAAAGAAATACAAAAATCTGCAGCAATAACTATGTTTCGGAGACGGAAAACTAGACTGATTCACACACTCAAATGGGATTTACAGAACTCAGCCCCTTTCTGTCTTCAGAAACCCCAGTGCTGCTCTGAAGCTCTCTGCATCAGTTCTGCTAGCCTACTGGTGCCCCTATGCTGCTTAGGAGAGGCCTGCGTAACCCTAGACTGGGTGACGTAGTCCCTGCGCTACCCTAGATGGGTCTGTGTAAACCCTGATGGCCTCCTGTTGCCTCTGTGCTGCCCTTTCTGGGCCTGCGTAGCACTGAAGCCCTTTGTGCTGCGTAGTTGTTGCCCCCTCTGCGCTGTGTAGTTGATGCCTCCTCTATGCTGCTCTGACTGTTGCTTCTCTGCCTCTTGTTGACTCTTGGCTCTGGGATCAGATCATCCCCTTAGCCAATACTACCCCTCGCTGCAGTTGAAACACTTTTGGAAATTCTTAGCAAACCACACCCTAGAATTCTAGCTTAATCTCAGTGCTCTGCCTCCGTGTATGTTCAACTAACTCCAAGCCTTTCCTTTACACTTTTCTCGTTGGGAAACCAATGGTCGTGATCTAATCTTGAATCGACAGCTAAGATTAAAAGAAAGCTTGATCCGTGTGACTTAAGTCATTTCCGTCACATGTTTAAATTAATTACCTTTAATATTTTAATTTTCCTAAGTTAGACTTGATCTTTGATAGATCACGCTTCTTCAACCCTTGTTGTCTCTTTGATGCATCTTTTTCCTCTTCCTTCTTCACTTTACTTGATCCGGCATTGTACCTTCTCTTGGTGAACCGAAAAAGTTCTTCTTGACGGAGGATCGCCCACATACTGTCCCAGTTGGGAAGGTTCGCTCTACCCAAGATACTTTGGAAAAAAGATTCCCATTCCTATGTGACCACATTGAGTGCAGTCCTCACCATCACATCATCCTCCACTTTCACTCCCGTGGCAGTCCACTGATCCGTAATCACTTGTAATCTGAAAACGAAGAGTTCAATCTCTTCTCCCTTGGCCATCATGAATAACCTCATCTGATTCTCCAAAAGCATTCTCCTCTAGACGGATCTTCCTTCATATAGTGAGATCAGGGCCACCCACATATCATGAGCCGTTGTCTTCTCAGCTATGTGAGGTACTACATGATCTTTGACACCGTCCATGATGAAGCACTCGGCATGTGCCGCTACTTCTTCATGCTTCTCCAGGAGCTCTACATCGGTTGGCGTGGCTAGGACTTTCTCTACATGCTCCCTCAGGCCGTATGCCTCCATGACTACAAGGATTCTGGCCTTCAACACTACAAAGTTGGATAGGTCGTCCAAACTATCCTGGTGTCCTTGAGGTGCAATCTACTCAATAAATTTGTCGGAACTAATCCTTCTCTCTATGCTAGAGACTCGGATCTAGGGTCCTTGGCAAGAAAGGCACCCTCTACTTCCTCTAACAACTGACTTCCTCTCTTGGAAGTCTGCCAAATCACAACAAATCAGCTCTCTTCGATCCTCTGATCGATCTGCAGATTTCTTTGGCTGGAAATCCTCTGAGAAGTTGTTCTCCTCTCGCTCTTTGTCAATTAGTGCTCAGGCTAATTTCTACACCTTCAGAAATTTAACCCCACCAAAAACTACTGAAGCTCTGCGGCACTTGTTCCGACACTCTGAATTAGCAACAGCTTCAGGACTGTGTCACCCTGGCTGGCCTCTGCATGAGCAGACAGTCCCATCACTGTCTCTGCGCTACCTCTGCACAGTAAGAACGTGGGCCTGCATGGAGACTGTGTCACTCTGGCCTCTGCGTGGCTCTGCTTCCCTCTGTTGTTACATTGTCCTCTCTAGTCTGGTTTTTTGCGACTGTCGCTGCTTTCTGCAGCAAGGATTCTTTAGTCTTCTTGTTGATGATTCAGCTAGATCTGCGATCGCTCTGATACTGTGTGAAAATTTTTGAATATTACTTATGCAAAAACCCTACCGTTAAATCTGATTATACTTCTCCTACTGAATCAAGTTATTAATCTAAAATTTCAGTATTAACATCGAAGTACACACATTAATAGTCTTCACAGATACAAATCTAAACTGAATACATGCACATAGACAAAGTGACGCACAAGATTTTCTGGACAACCGTCCCCGGAAAAACCCAATGTGGGAAAACCGGTCTTCTGGTTGCTGGAGGGTTTATATTATTAAGTAGATTCCAACTACAACAAATCTGGGCACCTAACTGGTTAACCCGACAGAGAAATACAAAAATCTGCAGCAATACCTCTGTTCCAGATGGAAAACTAGACTGATTCACATCCTCAAACTGAATTTACAGAACTCAACCCCTTTATGTCTTCAGAAACCTCAACGCTGCTCTTAAGCTCTTTGCGTCAGCTCTGCTAGCCTGCTGGTGCCCCTGCGCTGCTCAGGAGAGGCCTGCGTAACCCCAGACTGGGTGACACAGTGTTTGCGCTGCCCTAGTTGGTCCTGCGTAAGCCTTGATGGCCTCTTGTTGCCTCTACACTACCCCTTTGGGGCCTTCGTAGCACCTGTGTAGCACTGAAGCCCTCTGCGCTACGCAGCTACTGCGTAACTGCTGCGTCGCTACTACCCCCTCTGCACTGCTCTAACTGTTGATTCTCTGCTTCTTGCAGACTCTTGGCTCTGGGATCAGATCATCCCCTTATCCAATACTACCCCTCGCTGCAGCTGAAACACTCTTGGAAATTCTTAGCAAACGACGCCATAGAATTCCAGCTTAGTCTCAGTGCTCTGCCTCTGTGTGTGTTCCCCAATTGACCCAAAGCCTTTCTTTTATACTTTTCTCGTTGGGAAACCAATGGTTGTGATCTAATATTGAATCGATGGCTAAGATTAAAAGAAAGCTTGATCTGTGTGACTTAAGTCATTTCCATCACATGTTTAAATTAATTACCTTTAATATTTTAATTTTCCTAAGTTACACTTAGGGTCCTTAATTAAAAATATTAATTAATTAATTTTCTCCTAAACCGGATGGAATTTCTCAAATCCCCTTCTGGGTCTTGGAGATCTCGTGTACTTTAGTCCCTCCACAAATTTTGGAAGCTAGAGCACATCCGAAGCTACACCAACACTCAAAATCTCAACACTCCTCTTGTTCCTGCTGTTCCATCTGCTAAGAACTGCCATAATCTTCTCCTCTAGAGGAAATGCTAGCACTAGTCATTGTACTCTATCCTGGTGTCTGTCCTCCCTGTTGCCCCTGTTACTGTTGGACAAAAGGAACTTCTGCTGACTGATCCTCTGCTGGCATCTCACGAGATTTCCTGAAAGCTCTATCTTCCATGAACTTTACATCTTGCCTTACTACAATTTTCTTGTTGCTAAGAATGTAGATTATGTATGTTTTTGAGGTCTTGCTATATTCTACGAAATACCCCTTTTCTGCAGTCTGATCCAGCTTCCTACACTTCTCATCTGGAATGTGATGATATGCTAGACTTCCGAATATCCAAAGATGGCTCACTTCTATTGATTTGGGGTAGCATCGGATGTGCTCTAAGTCTCAAATTGTGTGGAGAGGCTTAGAAACATGTATTCCAAATAACCCAAAAATCGCTTCGGGAAATTCCACCCGGAAACAGTTTTATTTAATAAATTAATTATTTTTAATGCGACCCTAAGTCTAAAGTTAGGAAATTAAAATAATTAATGGGTATTAATTAAGTCTCAAATTGTGTGGAGAGGCTTAGAAACATGTATTCCAGATAACCCGGAAATCGCTTGGGAAAATTCCACTCGGAGACAGTTTTATTTAATAAATTAATAATTTTTAACACGACCCTAAGTCTAATGTTAGGAAATTAAAATATTTAATGGGTATTAATCAAAACTATGGGTGTAACTTCTAGAAGAAGACAAGGATCAAGCCAAAATAATCTTAGCCATTTATTAGCTTCTAATTTGGGCCGTTGAATGTCAACAAGAAGATTATTTAAGGAAGGCTTGAGGGCCATTTGGAAACATACTGAGAGTTGATCATTCAAATCGAATTTCTAAAGCTAGAGCAGCATAGTGATTTCGCAGTGATCACGCAAAGAGAGGCAGAGACAGTTTTTGGTCGAAGGAACTTCTTCGAAGCCAAGAATACATAGCAGAGAGGCAAAGAGATACACAGAGTAGGCAGCGCAATGCCCAGTGAGGGTGACAGAAGGCCATGAAGGCCAGACGCAGTGCAACACAGTCCATTACGAGCAGTAGTTTGAGATTTTGCTAGGAGATCGATGATCTGAGCCAGGAGGGCTAGATTCGAGGCTCCTAAGAGCAAATCGATCCAACAGAGGAGATGATGCAGTCTCCCAGAGCCATTGACACAGGGCCACGCAATTACTATGCAGAGGGTGTTGGGAGGTCGTTGTTTCAGCTACGAGATCAGTCGAGACTTGTAGTGTAGAGTGAGGTAATCTCACTAATTTTTCTGCCGAATGATATTCTCTATATTGGATTGCCAGAAAGGCATCCAGAGATTGTATTCAGAAATCACTGTTGCTGAATAATAAAACCCTCAGATCTGCTGCACCGATTTTCCCACATTGGGTTTTTCTGTTGATTTATGGTAGCATCGGATGTGCTCTAGCCTTGTAATTTTGTATACAGGCTAAGACACATGTATTCCATAAAACTTAGAAAGGATTTCAGAAAATTCCACTTAGAAATGGTTTAATTAAATCAATTAATTGTTTTTTAATGTTTTCCTAAGTCTAAACTTAGGGAAACTGATTAATTAAAGGGTATTAATTAAACTAAGTGTGAATTTTCTAGATAAAGTCATGGATCATCGCCCAGTTAATCTTAGCCCTTGATTATGTTTTAATCTTGGCCATTGAAGGGTCAACGAAAGATTATAAGGAGGGTGAGGGGCCTATGGACAACACACTGAGCATTTGGAATTTTCGAGCTTGTGAGAGAGTCACAGCTTTTGATCAAGATTGAATCACTAGGGCAGGGTTTGCTAAGTGATTTCGATCTAGTGATTAGTTCCAGAGAGGGGCAGATGAAGTAACTGGTCAGGAGGACCAGGAGTACATTTCAGAGAAAGAGGCAGCAGTGACGCAGAAGAGGCAATGCAGTCATCTGGAGGGGTGACGCAGTCCCTAAAGGGGATCATGCAGAAGTGATGCAGTGCCTTATAGATTCAGTCCAGAGATAGTTGGAAGCTGAGGTTTCTGAGCCAGGAGGGCCAAAACTCAGTTCCAAATCAGCTTGATCGTTGCAAAGGAGGATGTGACGCAGTTGCTTAGCTTGCCCACACAGGCTTACGCAGTCGCAGCATAGGCATCACGCAGAGGCAGAGACAGACTTCCCCAATGCTGCTCTGGATCAGCCATGGACTTGCAGAGTGAGGTATATCCCACATTTCTTCTGTAACAGAGATTTTCTCTGAAGGGTGAGCCGAATATTGGCACCCTAGTTGTACTCAAGATTCTGCTGCTTAATAATACAAAACCCTCAAATCTGCTGCACCGGTTTTCCCGAGTTGAGTTTTTTCGGGGACTTAGTCCAAAAATAACTGTGTCAAATGTGGATGTTTTTCATTGTATTTTGTTCAATTTGTTTCAGCACTTAGATTTATTCCGCAACATTACTTGTGTAGGTTGCTTCAGTAATTACTTTGATATTTCACTGTAATGAAATAATTATGAAAAATAATACAAGTAATTCAGATTTCTTGCAGTAGGAATCCAGATTTAGGATTTTTCACATGGTTTTAGAGCTTATTCAAGATGAAGTTCAGGAGAAACAAGAATGAACTAGCAGATCAACGCTGAAGAGACTAGGAACTGCGTAAGCAGTAGTAGACTACCCCAGTAGTTACGGAGTCCAGGCTAGGAGGGCAATCCAACGCAAAGAGAGCTCCCTCTAAGAGAGTTGACAGAGGGGTCATCTTTTTCGGTTACAGAAGAGGCAGCGTAGCAAACCAGCGTAGGTGAAGGACGCAGTAGCTGCACAGCAATGAGTGCTGGTGCATAAATTGTTGAGATTTCGTGTCTTTGGGGTAGCATCAGTTGTGCTCTAGCTCCCAAATTTTGTGGAGGGACTAGAGTACACTTGATCTAAAAGACCCAGAAATTGATTTGAGAAATTTCATCTGGTTTAGGAGATATTAAATTAATTAATTATTTTACTGTATTTCCTAAGTTAAGACTTAGGGAACTTAAATAATTAAACTGAATTTAATTAAACATGTGATGAAATTGTCTTAAGTCAAACGGATCAAGCTTTATTTTAATCTTAGCCATTGATTCAAGATCTGATCATGGCCGTTGGTTTCCCAATGAGAAAAGTATAAAGAAAGGCTTGGGGTCATTTGTAAAGACACACAGAAGGCAGAGCACTAAAGCTAAGCTGAGATTCTAGGGCAGGGTTTGCTAAGAATACTCAGAAGTGTTTCAGCTGCAGAGAGGGGAATTTAGGCCAAGGGGATGATCTGATCCCGGGGTCTAGAATACACAAGAGGCAGAGATCAGCTCAAGGACAGCGCAGAAGAGGAGAGCAACAGCAGCAAGGACAATGCAGTCCCTCCAAGGACAGCGTGATTTTCAGCAGGAAACCCTCAGAGGGTTACGCAGAGACCCTAAGGGGCAGCGTAGTGACTATGTCACCCAGTCTGGGGTAACGCAGTCTCTTCCAAAGCAGCGTTGAGGGTTTGAGGGGCTTCAGAGGCTGACGCAGAGGATTTCAGGAGCAGCGCTGGGGTTTCTAGGCCCTAATCTTGGCTGAGTTCTGTAAATCCCATTTGAGGATGTGGATCAATTATTATTTTGGCCCTAGATCAGCCAGTGAGCTATAGATTTAGTATATTCTCTGTCGAGATTTCCAGATCTGGAACCCAGACTTGTGTATTCAGAAAATTCTTAATAATAAAATCCTCCAGCAGCTAGAGAGCGGTTGTCCCGCATTGGGTTTTTCCGGGGACTATTTGTCCAGAAATAACCGTGTCACTTTTTCTATGTCTGCATGAACTTGTTCTAGATCTAAATTGGTAGAGATATGTTATGTGTTTTGCTTCGATTTTAACTTGAATTTATTTAGTTAATAACTCGTCTAAGTAGGAGGAGCACAACCAGATTAACAGTAATAATTTCTGCATAAAGTGTAAGTATTCAGAAATTTCTACAAGGTCTTAGAGCAATTGTAGATCTAGGAGGGTCACCAGCAAAAGAGACTGAAGGTTCTAGCTGCAAAAAGCAGCTGGAAAAGAAGCAGAAATGCAGATCTAAAGGAACAACGCAGTTTTCAAAGGCAGATTCACGCAGACAGAAGGGTGACGCTGACTAACGCTGTCTCCTAGCAAGCCCACGCAATTACTGCGCAGAGGCAGCTCAGAAACAGCGCTGGTTTGGTCTGAAGCCAACGAGTGTGATTCAAATCTAAATCTGTCAAATCCAAAAAAGACTGCAGAAAAGCTACAGAAATTCAAAAGGTGTTGGTGGGGTTAAATTTATAAAGTTTTCATATTTTTAGCCTTAGCACAAGTGACAAAGAGCGGGAGGAGATCAGCTTCTCAGAGAGTTTCTAACCATAGGAAACTTGCAGTTTGATCAGAGGATCAAAGAAGAAGCTGAATCATAATTGATTTGGTAGATTTCCAAGGAGGGAAATCAGTTGTCAGAGGGAGCAGAAGGTGCCTATTTCACCAAGGGCCTTAGATCCATTTATCTAGCAAAGAGAAAAGGAAATTCTGACACATTCTGAGCAGATGGTTCCTCATGGACTGCGTGATCAGGATAGGCTGGATGGCCTCCCAAACTTTTCAGTTTGGAAGGCAAGGATCCTGATAGTCCTTGAGGTATACAATCTTAGAGACCATGCAGAGCAAACTCTGGCCACACCGACAGATCCAGATCTCCTTCGAAAGCATAAGGAGGCTGTTGGGCATGCCAAACGGTTAATTATGGACGGTATCAAGGACCATATTGTACCACACGTAGCTGAGAAGAAGACAACTAACGTGATGTGGTAGGCCTTGACCTCCCTGTATGAGGGAAAATCTTTCCAAAGAAAGATGTTGTTGCAGACTCAGATGAGGTCATTCATGATGACCAAGGGAGAATACATGGAGCATTTCCTCTTCAGACTGCAGTGGATCAGAGATGAGTTCACTGCAACTGGTGCAAAGGTGGAGGACGATGTGATGGTGAGGACTGCCCTCAATGCAGTTACGGATGAGTGGGAAACTTTTGTCCAAAGTATCTTGGGCAGAGCGGACCTCCCAGATTGGGATAACTTGTGGTCAATTCTGTGTCAAGAATAACTCTGCATATTCACCAAGAAGCAGTATAGCTCTGGATCGAGAAAAGTGAAGAAGGAAGATGAGGAGGATGCAACCTTGGCATCAAAGAGGCAGCAAGAAAAGAAGAAGAAGGATCTGTCAAAGATCAAGTGCTTCTAGTGTGATGAAATGGGACATTTTGCCAACAATTGTCCTCAGAAGAAAAAGGACAAGGAAGCATCTTCTTCCAAAGCAGTTGTAGCAGATGATGGGTCGGAAGATGATGCATCCATGAGTGATCATGAACCACAGAGCTGGGGTGACATGGATATGTAGAGGAGCTACATAGAGTAAGGCGGGATCCTTGAGCATCTCATCTCTTGGATCACAAGCGAGCTACGACAGCCTTAAGACAGTAGCGGGACAAGTGGAGCAGTGGGTGCATAGATCACAGATAAAGCAGGCAAAGGCAGATCTGAAGACTGGAAGGAGCAACACAGAGCAAGGCAGCATCAGTGCAGAGGCTGATGTGACTTCAGCAGCACAGAGCAGAGCTGCTTACATAGTGCATAGACTGCAGCATCGCAGAAGGCTTCAAAGGGACAGCGCAGTGCAGCGGCAACGTGATAGATTTCAGCACAAGGGGTTGATGTGACTTCAGTAGTGCAGAGGGAGTCTGATTATGCAGGCAGAGCTGTAGCTGTGCATTGTTCTTTAGATGCCAGCACAAATCTGTAGCCTATGGAGCTTCACTGATGAGGATGCAGCCCATCTGACTTGTCTATCAAAGATTGGGCAGGAGATTCAGTTGTTTCTCTCAACAAATATAGTTGCAGTGCAGTAGATCAGCAGTGGCAGTGCTATGAGCAACACAGATGCAGCATATTGAGAGGGAGCTGCAGTGGCAGTTGCAGAGTCATAGGTAGTAGTACAGAATGGCAGCAGCAGTGCAGAGTTGAGTGGCAGCAAGCCAAGCATCAGCAGCACATAACCAGTGCCCAAAATCATGTAATGCATAGTGTGATGTATTGCTAGAGCACACCCTTGATGCTAAAAGGTAATGTTGAGATTTTGTGTATTTGGGGTAGCATCAGTTGTGCTCTAGCTCCCAAATTTTGTGGAGAGACTAGAGTACACTTGATCTTCAAGTCCCAGAATTTAATTAAACATGTGATGAAATTGTCTTAAGTCACATGGATCAAGCTTTCTTTTAATCTTAGCCATTGATTCAAGATCTAATCATGGTCGTTGGTTTCCCAAAGAGAAAAGTATAAAGAAAAGGTTGGGGTTATTTGTAAAGACACACAAAGGCAGAGCACTAAAGCTAAGCTGAGATTTTAGGGCAGGGTTTGCTAAGAATACTCAGAAGTGTTTCAGCTGCAGAGAGGGGAATTTAGGCCAAGGGTATGATCTGATCTTGGGGTTTAGAATACAAAAGAGGCAGAGATCATCTCAAGGACAACGCAGAAGAGGAGAGCAGTAGCAGCAGCAAGAACAATGCAATCCCTCCAAGGACAACGTGATTTTCAGCAGGAAATCCTCAGAGGGTTACGCAGAGACCCTAAGGGGCAGCGCAGTGACTGCATCACCCAGGCTGGGGTAACGCAGTCTCTTCCGGAGCAGCGCTGAGGGTTTGAGGGGCTTCAGAGGCTAACGCAGAGGCTTTCAGGAGCAGCGCTGGAGTTTCTAGTCCCTAATCTTGGCTAAGTTCTGTAAATCCCGTTTGAGGGTGTGGATCAGTTATTATTTTGGCCCTAGATCAGCCAGTGAGCTATAGATCTAGTATATTCTCTGTCGAGATTTCTAGATCTAGAACCCAGATTTGTGTATTCAGAAAATTCTTAATAATAAAACCCTCTAGCAGCTAGAGACCGGTTTTCCTGCATTGGGTTTTTCCGGGGACTATTTGTCTAGAAATAACTGTCACTTTTCTATGTGTGCATGAACTTGTTCTAGATCTGGATTGGTAGAGATCTGTTATGTGTTTTTCTTCGATTTTAACTTGAATTTTTTCAGTTAATAACTTGTCTAAGTAGGAGGAGCACAACTAGATTAACAGTAATAATTTATGCATAAAGTGTATGGATTCAGAAATTTCTACATAAGCATCAGAAAATTTCAAAAAAACACAGTTGGGGATTTCTTGACCTCATAGAGTTCTCTTACTCAAAGAGACTCAGTTTTTCCCGTGCAGCAGCAAAAGCATTGACTTACTCAAGGAGTGCGTAATTCTAGCTGAGTAGAGGGTTAGAAGGAGAAGTCGACAGTTGAGGAGATGGCCAGCAACAAATTGTGTTACCAGGATAGATTGGAGGGTGCCTCCAACCATGTTATTTGGAAGTCAATGATTGAGTTTCTCCTTGATGAGCATGATCTAAAGGCCCTCATTGACAGCACAGTTGCAGAGTCGCTGGATGCAGCACATCTGAGAGCCTTCAAGAAGAACATGGCAAGAGCCAAATGATTGATCCCAGATGGCATAAAGGATCACATCGTACCCCACATAGCAGCAAAGAACATTGCTAGAGAAATGTGAGTAGGGCTGCAAAAGCTATATCAAGGATCTTCCGAGCATCGAAAGATGTATCTGGAGGAGAAGATGTGTAACACCAGGATGAAGAAGGGAGAGCATTTTGACTCTTTCCTGTCTCGAATTCAGGATAACCGAGACCAACTGTCAACAGTGGGGTCAACACCTAGAGACTCAGAGCTAGTAAGGCTCACTTTGAACTCTATTTCAGAAGACTATCAGGTCTTTGTCCAGAGCATTCTGGGCAGAGAAAAACTCCCAGGATGGGAAGCGATGCGGGTAGCCTTGCAACAAGAAGAGCTGAGGAGAGATCTCCTCAAAATCCATATTGAGGATGGCAACAGCGGTTCGAAAGTCAAGAAGGAGGAAGAAGAAAACACAACCCTTGCATCGAAAGGGCAACAAAGGCAGAAGAAGAAAGATTTGTCCAAGATCAAGTGCTTCAGGTGTGGGGAAATGGGACATTATGCCACACAATATCCTCTTAAGAAAAAGGACAAGGAGGAGAAGCAAGATCCTCAAGCCAGAGCTGCCAAGATTGAGGTAGAAGCTGATTGTGCTATGTTAGCTCATATTCCGAAAGGAGGGAAGTGGGTTGATTTGGAGTTGTAGATCCAGAATCTACAGGAGGGAGGATCCTTGAGTATTTCCAAACTCTTGGATCACATACGAGCTATGGGAGCCTTAAGACAGTATCAGGATGGACAGTTGCAGCGGAAGGTGAAGAGACAATGCAGTGGCTAGCAGTACTAGAGCCTGATCAGTGCAGAAGAGGAGCAACAGCAGTAACAGTTGAGCAGCAGCAGCGCAGTGTAGTGCTCACGCAGTACAGAGCAGCAACAGCACAACATATTCAGAGAGCTAGTGCAGAAGTTAGCAGCAAACAGTCTTATTATCCAAAATGTAGTTTTACTTGTCCAATGTCGGATGTTTTTCTGTTGCAATTAGAAACAGTAGTTGAGCAACAGCAACAGCATAGTGCATAGTGGTGCAGCGCACTACAGAGCAGTGCTCACGCAGTGCAGCACCATGGTTGCAGAATTCAGAGGGAGTTGCAATACAGTAGCAGTTGGCAGCGGCATGCAAAGTCAGCAACAGTACAGTTGCAACATTTGTGCAGTGTTGGTGAGCAGCATCAACAACACAAGAATAGTAGATGTTACAGAAGTCAGAGCAGCACTATTGAGTTGTATTGCTAGATCACTTTCCTCGCTAAGAGGTAGTGTTGATTTATGGTAGCATTGGATGTACTCTAGCTTTGTAATTTTGTATACAGGCTAAGACACATGTATCCCATAAAACCCAGAAAGGATTTCAGAAAATTCCACTTAGAGATGGTTTAATTAAATTAATTAATCTTTTTTTAATGTTTTCTTAAGTCTAAACTTAGGGAAACTGATTAATTAAAGGGTATTAATTAAAGTAAGTGTGAATCTTCTAGATAAAGTCATGGATCATCTCCCAGTTAATCTTAGCCCTTGATTATGTTTTAATCTTGGCCATTGAAGGATCAACGAAAGATTATAAGGAGGAGGGTGAGGGGCCTATGGAAAACACACTGAGCATTTTGGCATTTTCGAGCTTGTGAGAGAGTCAGAGCTTTTGATCAAGATTGAATCACTAGGGCAGGGTTTGCTAAGTGATTTCGATCTAGTGATCAGTTCCAGAGAAGGGCAGATGCAGTAACTGGTCAGGAGGACTAGGAGTACATTTCAGAGAGAGAGGCAGCAGTGACACAGAAGAAGCAGCACAGTCATCTGGAGGGGTGACGCAGTCCCTGAAGGGGATCACGCAGAAGTGATGCAGTGCCTTCTAGATTCAGTCCAGAGATAGGTGGAAGTTGAGGTTTCTGAGACAGGAGGGCCAAAACTCAGTTCCAGATCAGCTCGATCGTTGCAAAGGAGGAGGTGACGTAGTTCCTTAGCTTGCCCATGCAGGCTTACGCAGTAGCAACGTAGGCATCACGCAAAGGCGAAGAAGGGCTTCACGAGCATTGCTCTAGATCAGCCGTGGACTTGCAGAGTGAGGTATATCTCACATTTCTTCTGTTGCCGAGATTTGCTCTAAAGGGTGAGCCGGATATTGGCACCCTAGTTGTACTCAAGATTCTGCTGCTTAATAATACAAAACCCTCAAATCTGCTACACCGGTTTTCCCGAGTTGGGTTTTTCTGAGGACTTAGTCAAAAAATAACTGTGTCAAATGTGGATGTTTTTCATTGATTTATTCCACAACATTATTTGTGTAGGCTGCTTCAGTAATTCTTCGATATTTCACTGTAATGAAATAATTATGAAAAATAATAGGAGAAGTAATTCAGATTTGTTGCAGTAGGAATCCAGATTTAGGATTTTTCACATTTTCTGGGGACACTTGTCCAAAAACAATGGTGTCACGTGTGATGTTTTTCTTTTGCTCAATTTCTTGTTCTGGTAAATTTAATTAATTGATTGAGGGCTGCAGTAGTAATTTGCTTCATTATTTATAGTAGAACACTGTAAATACCTTGTTCATTTAATAACAAGTAGGTGAAGTATTTTCAGTTGGCTGCAGTAGGATTCCGGACTTGGAATTTTCACATGGTATCAGAGCGTTGTAGGTGAAACAAGAAGAGCAAAGCCAACTGGGCAGGAGTTCGAATAGTTGCAGGAGGTAGCAGTTCGAATCCCCAAAGGAATTGCACTGTCCAGGCTAGGAGGGCTGAATTTTAGAGGAAAGTCTCTCTCTAAGTGAGTCGACAGAGAGGAAGGGCTTCCCGATCAAAGTTTTGACGTGGCAGCAGCCTAGATTCTCAGTGTTAGAGCTGGTGGGACGTAGTTTTCTGCAGGAAGATCCTCTTTTGCTGGGCAGAAAGTCATCAGAACGAAGAAAAGAAGCACAGTGAGGGAATTTTCTTCCTTAGAGAATTTCTAGCCGGAGAGTTCTATTTTTTCAAGATCTGAGTAGCAGATCTAGGTGGTTGATTTACCACTTCCAGCAAGGAGTGCGTAAGCTAGTAGAAAGAAATGGCAGAAATGGCAGCTCATGGGCTTAGAGATTAGGATCGGTTGGAGGGAGCCTCCAACTATGTAATCCAAAAGGCGAGAATTTCATGCCTTCTAGATGAATATGATCTCAATCTTTTCATGGAGAGTACGGTAGCTATGCCTGTAGATCCAGATCCATTGAAGAAGTACAAGGTTGATATGGCGAAGGCTAAGAGACTGTTCCTAGATGGAGTCAAGGATCACATAGTGTTCCACATAGCCAGCAAGGACACAACTAGGCAATAAAAATGTTACTTCAATCAAAATTAAAAATGTTACCCTAGATCCAACAAACTGAATAAGATACCTGTATTCAGATTTTTCGAAGAGAGCTATTGATTTGTGATTTTTCCAATAATATTTGTAGAAATTAAAATAATGTTATCATAGATTCATGAAGAGGAACACCACCGCAAGTTTAAACACCAAAGACTTTTTGCATTAATTCCAGAAAGTATACAAGATAACTTGAGAGCTTAGTACATGATTCAATTATCGGATCCTTAAGATTGATAAATGACTTCCTATTTATAGATTAATTCTCCAATGGCTAGTTGTCTTGATCCTCGTCAAAGTAATCTTGACCGTTAAAAAAGATTTAATCATCTTTTAATCTCCTCCGTCGAAATTATTTTATTTTTTGAGGAAATTCGAATTTTTTATTTAAAATGAATTTTAATGAACTCAAAATTAATTATTTTGAGTTGATTTCCTCAAAAAATTGAAGTTTACTTGACTACCAAGGCCGAAGGGTCCAAAATATCTTGAAATTTTCAACATTCCCTCAGTCGGAGACCTCCAAAAATTAAATCTTTTAGAACCAACAAATTTTTAATTTGGCGAATTAATTTTTCCTAGGACCTAAAATTAATTAGATTTTTGGATTATAAATTTAATTTATTTTTGCGAGAAATTTTAATTAATTAATTAATTGACACATGAGGGGATTAATTATTTTTCCAACCCTATAATACTTTGGCCATGGTGTCTAGCTATGAGGGGCCATGCACTAAAATATTTTTACATTAAGATATAACAATTTGATACATGAATGGGGAATACCCATTCGTTATACACCCTCAATGATCTACCCAACACTGCGACTCAAAATATGATCTAGTAAATCAAGTAATATGTAATAAAATAATCTAGCCAATTAGCTAGGATCATTCCCAAATTACTTTTACAAAGACTCGATAAAAAACTCTAGGACTTACTTAATATCTTGACGACAAAATCCACCCTAGCTTTGGGGTGACGCTAGAGGGAAAAACTTTCTTGATCATTTGTTTCTAGATACACAGACGAATCAGTAAGACGAAAAACCTCCTAGGATAAAAATCGCCACCTTTTTTTTAGGCTTACCTAGGTTGTTGCATACATGATGGTCTTACTAAGATCATTTACATTATAAACATGTATAATGGGTTTACATCATTTACAAATTGTCGACTGATGATGAAATCTGAATGGCACAGACAGTCGAACATAATGGATCCCTTTTGCGAAAAAAGGGGTGTACTGCTATGGGATCATTGACACAAAGGGGTCAACAAGGCTCACAAACAGGATGGAAAAGATGTGACAAAGAAAGTTAATGAAGCCATATTTTGGAAAAAGGCAACAAAGATTGTGAAGGTTCTTGGGCCACTAATTAAGGTGTTGTGGTTGGTGGATGGGGAAAGATTGGCTATGGATTTCATTTATGAAGCTATGGATCAGGCAACGAAGCAAATAAGGGCAGCATACAAGGATAGTGTGGCTAAGTATGGGCCCATTTGGGAAATCATTGATCAAAGATAAACAATCAACTCCATTGCCATATACATGCAACTAGTTTTTTTCTGAACCCAAGGTATCAATAAAAATTTCTTGAGGCAGAAGCTTTGACTGGGGAGGTTAGAGATGGATTGATTGAGTGCCCTGAGTGCATGGTCCCTAATGAGAGTGAGGAGCTAGAGATACATCGACAAATCACTTCTCTCAAAAGAGCCATAGGTACCTTTGGCAAGAACCTAGCAAGGATTGCACGGGAAGCAAATGAGCTAGGGAAACAATTTCAATTTTCAAATTCTTATTTTGTTAAACTGTTTATATTTTGAAAGTTGGATATAATTTGTTTAGCTAACTCATTACACAACTATGTTTTTTGCAGCACAATGGTGGGAGGCATTTGGTAGCCATTGTCCTCAATTGCAGAAGTTTGCAATCCACCTTTTGAGTCAAACTTGCAGTGCTTTTGGGTGTGAGCGCAATTGGTCCATCCTTGAGAGGATTCACACGAAGAAGAGAAATCTTTTGGAACAAAAATGGTTAAATGATCTAGTATACGTCCAATACAACCTTCGGTTAAGACAAAACCAATTGCTGAACAAAATCCCTGATATAGATCCCATTGTGTTGGAAGATATTGATCCATCATCAGATTGAGTAATGGAGAGTCAACCAGCTGAGTTTGACCCTAATGAGGACATTGGTGTTGATTTGGATTCAGGGATGGAGGCATTAAAGACTGTTCAGTTAAATGCAGATCCACTAATACCAAGCCCAAGTCCTCCAGTTGCAGGCACTTCCTCTACTCAGCCACGACACAGGTGCATAGCTCGTTTATCTCAGCATGCAGCGGCTGCACCTACTAGTGCTACTACTTTTATAGTTGCAGTTGCCTATCTTGATGAGGAGGAGGAGCCATGGGTTTCCCCGTCTAACTCCGATTCAGAGTCTGATCCAGATGATGTTGGCTTCTCTAGCAATAGTGACTAGTGATGTTTTTTTGTAGAGGCCATTCAGAGCCTCCTTGGTTATGCGGTTTTGTTTTGATCTCTATACATTACATGTATTGGACAAGGCACTAGGTGCCATTTTCATATAATAAATATATTCATGAGCACATTTTGATCATATGTTGTCTTCTCTCTTTATTCTAATGCTTTGAGTTCGGAAACATGAATGAAAATCTTTAAAAATATGTTTTTTCATAAAAAAATAAATATTTAATGTATTTTTTACAAACGAGTCATTGAAATCAACTAGGCCGAGTCAATACCGAGTCAGAGTCGGAGTTGATGCCGGTTCCGAATCCGAGTCGGAGTTTTAAAACTATGTGTGACACAGCTTAAAACACAATTCAGTGTTGATGTGTGATGTATCGCTAGACATATTATACATCTTATATATTAGTTCTATTTTCAAATTTGTGTGGCAATGCATTTATTTGATGTTGTTGATGTTTTAAACTTTTACCAAAAAATAAACATTTTTGTAATTTTTAATTTTGGTGATTTTCCAATATTTTCCACAATGTTGCCTATATTTTCCATATCCTCAACAATATTTTCACCAGACATGATGTTTGCAACACTGATTCTATTATCTATCACACCCTCTAACAAAGAAAAACAGCCATCGACCAGCATTAGCTTGGGATTTATCTAGTTTCTTTTGCACAAAGTTAGTAACAAGAATACATTCTAAAATGCTTTCAGACTTTAGGTTATCATTTATAAGTTTTGATGCCCTATTTGCAGGGAAAATATATCTGAAGTAGACTTTCAGCTGTGATGATAGAAAAACAAAAAGTAAAGTGACATCGTTGAATTCCACAAAACATCCAGTAATATTTTTACAAAACAAGTACTTATATACTTACAATGGTTCTAATTTCATTTCAATTATATTCACTAACGTTTCTAAGTCACTTCATTTACTACAAAATGAACAAAAAACTTTATGACCAATTCTTGTGAATTTGCTATCGACCAACATTACCTTACAAATTGTCTAATTTATCAGGTATATTTTGAACAAATTTATTCTCAAGAATAGGTAATGCAATCTTTTAGTTTATCATTTATAATTTCTTGTGTCCTGTTCACAGAGGAAATATATCTGAAGTAGATTTTCAGCTTCGAAGATATAAAAAACAAACAAAAAAAGCACGATTGATGATGTCCACTAAAGCTCCAACATATATCAAGTTATGTTATGAGACCATTTACCACAAAACACAATCAACATATATGATACATAAATATTTGTAGATACCTAAACTTGCCATGTTTGAGAACGTAACCAACTTAAACACATTGCCAACAATGTGATGTCATTACCTGCTGCAAATTATTTTCACACAATCATCTAGTGAACATTTGCATTCTGACAGTCTTTTCAGGTCCAAAAAAATTAGACAAATGTTTTCACCCTTTCACAATGTTATCGTCAACTTTGCAGCCTAATAACTGATTTCCAGGTTGTGCGTATCATACTTTATAGTAACAATATATTTCAGTCTTTCCAGGAAAAAGAGTAGAGATACCTGGCCACGTGATCTGACTGTTTAAAATGCCTTTATTGGTAATAGATTCTTACCGTGACAAGTTTTACTCCTGATAGAGCCGTACCCGAACACAAGCCTGTTGACATGGCTCCACAACCTGAGTATAAATCAAGTAAGCTTAGCTCTGGCTCAATAATTGTGCTTCCCTTCTCCGAACTGATATTAGATGTAGTATTAAGTAATACATTTGAGGGATCATCACTCGAAACTGTTGATGCAGAGTCACTACTGGACATTTCAGCACCCACCTTCTCTGCTTTCCAACATAAGTGTGAACAAATATTCAAAAAATAATAACAGGATTCACCCATCACATTCTCAACATATAAAGACAAAGAAGTTGATAATTAAGACGCCCAAAGGGGTGACAGAAAAGTACTGCCCTTACCATCAGGAAGGTTGTAAAATGTTGTAAACGAAATATCATAACCCATGTCATAGTAGTAATCACAACGTGGGATAGATTTTACTTTAGACTCAAAACGTGTCTGCCAATAAACAACATAACCGCAACATGTCCTTTAGACAGCCATTACTCAACAACGGAATCCCAATATCTACAACAACACTTAAATCTTGCAGAGCCTTTATAGCCTACAATAATTATAATTTAAAGCCTATATAAATGAACCAATACATAAGATTCCTCACGCATACAATAATAAGTTGGAAAACTACAATGTCAAATTGGCCTTCCCAATAATATAGATACATAAGCGGATAAAATATATATGTAATAACAATATATATGCATCAAATACAACGAACATGCACAACTTTTAAAACACAAATCAGGCTTTATTTCATGCACGGCAAAAATTGACCACAAGTAGGAGAACACAATAGATTATGATACTTGAAAGATTTCACAGTTTTTCAGTAATGATCAAGAATTTCTAATAAAAAAGAAAGACACACAATGAGAAGAAAATAAGTTTAGAGCAAAACTAAGACACAAATAACAGATCACTAGGATACAATGAATATTATTTTTTGTAGCTCAGCAAAGTTGACCTATAAACTGCTGCAAAAGAGAAAATACAGCTACTCAAACGCAGATCTTTCCAGTAAATTCTACATTGGCATGCAGAAAAAAATCTGGATTTTGTAAGGAACAGCAAAATTGTCTGATCCTCATGGCTGGTAATCAGGAGGGAAAGGAGAGATGTTGTAACTAATAAATACATGATGAATGGGCCCATGATTTGGACTATTAGTTGGTAATGGCATAGCACGTTCTTGCTAGCATGGACACCAAAACCTAAGCCCAGTACGTCTAGCAATTCCTCCAAATCACTCTGATTTGCATCTGTTTCTTGCCATAAGAGAATAGGGAACTTTCCTAGTGTTACCCCTCTTTTTACATGAGGACTACACTAGTGAATTTCTTCACTATCTTGTGATTCTTATCACAAAGGCAAGTTTACAAGTAGATAGATTTTAGGAAGGCCTAGGGGTTGTTCTTTCACTTAATGAAATTATTAGTGATGTGGTAATGGATAGCTTGATGATGTTGATGCTTTGGTTGTGTTGGTCATTGCTGTCCTTTCGTGTTGGTAAAATTGGTTGTGCTGCCCCTGTGATCATGTGGATGGTTGATGATACATGTTGATAGATGACTCCCTTGACAAAATGCCCTAATAGTTTGGGGATTATGCAAACATTGTTTTTGCATCTACGTCTGATTGGCTTCATGACAATGTAGAGCGCTTGGAATTCTCCTCTTCCTACAACTTGATTTGGCATTCTTCTTGGGTGATTTAATATGGTCTAGCATAGTTTGATGTTCATGAGCTGAATGCCCTTGTTCATATTGAGGGTTCTACGGCATATTATGGTGTAGTATGGTATAGACTACACCTCATGCAGAACATGTGAAAACTTCAAAACTGAAATCCTATTGCAGCAACTGGTATTATTTCTTCTAACTAATAAATTAATTATTCAGTATATTGCTATGGCAACATCAAAATAAACACACTGCAACCTTCACAAATAAAACTTCGGAAATAAATAGCGCTGGAAACAAAGAAAATACTAGCACACACACCAAATTGACACCATTATTTTTGGACAAATGTCCCCAGAAAAACACAACTTCGCAAAACCTGTGCAGCAGTGAGGGTTTTATTATTATGCAGCAGTGAGAAATTCTGAGTACAATCTGGATGCCGAAATCTGGCAATCCTACAGAGAAAAAACCTGGCAAAAATCTAGTGAGGAATTTTCCTCACCCCACATGCAAGTTTGGGCTCTGACTTCAGCTCCAAGTGAGCTGTCCCAACTGTCTCTGCGCTGGCATGCGTCACCCTAGCATAGTATCTACCACGCTCAGCCTGAATCAGCTGCTCCTATAGTCATCTTGTCTGCCACTAGCTGAGAAACTGTCTCTTCGGCCTTCTAAAACCCTTTCCCGACCTCTGGAACTGAAACTTGGATTCTCTCCAGCTAAATAGAACTGCCCTCTAGAGGCTTTTGCGCAGCCCCTATGTCAGCCTCACTGTGGTACTTCTTCCTTTCTGCAAATGCACTCACTCGATCAAGAAAAACTTCCTCCGGCCTCACTGTCCCTGCCCCTCACTTACTGCTTTGATCTTTGGCTCTCCGACAGTTGATTGTTGCTACTCTGGAAATCGATCTGCCAATGAAATCGAACTTTTGGTGTTCTGGTGTGTCTTCTCCAAGTGCCCATCGACATCCTCTTATAATCTTTTGTTGAGACTTCAATGACCAAGATTAAAACTTAATCAATGGCTAGGATGATCTTGGAGTCAATCCATGTGAGTTTCTAGATAATTCGCACCTTGAATTAATTAATTCTGATTAATTAGACATATTCCCTAAGTTTAGACTTACGAAATATTTGAAAATCAACTAATAATCTAATTATGTCATCCCTAGGTGGAATCTCCAAAAATGATTTCTGGGTTTTGGAGATCTCATGTATTCTAGCCTCTCCACCAAATTTTGTGGCTAGAACACATCTGATGCTACAAAAATTAACATTCCCTCTTAGCGAGAATTGTGTTCTCTTCTAGTGCTACACATCCTGCGACAACACCGTGTCTCTGTATCACATCCTGTCACGCTACTAATGTCTAGTTGTTGCCACCCACCAACCATTGCGCAACTCCGATGCTGCATCTGTGCTGCTGCTGACACTGCCATACTGTTTCCAACTCTGCATCTGCACTGCAACTCCCTCTCATCTGTTGTTGTTGCAACTGCAACATCTACAACTGAGAAGCATCCAAAATATCGAATCAATTGCGTTCAGTATGATGCATCTTTCTACTAGCCTCTACACTGTCTCTGAAGAATTTGCGTTGATGATAAATTTGCACTATGCCACTCTGCATCGATGTCAACTCTGCACTACACTCTCCGGTATCTGATTGCAACTAGCCTACAATTGTCACTCCGGAATCTGACTGCATTTCCTGACACCGATCCATCTTGTTTTGAATATTGTGGGCCCCCCTAGCTAGGTAATGATCCATGAGGTGGACTCCTCGGTGGACCTTGCCCAAATATATAGCTCTCTATGGATACAACTCCAAGTCACCCCACCTCACTCCTGGAGGTATGGCTGCCATCATTGCGAAGTCTTCCTCCAACTGGAGGACAACTTGTCGATCTCAACTGATGCTACCTGCTGGTCTTGCTTCTCCTTCTTGCCCTTCTTCCTGAGAGGACACTGCGTGTTGTAGTGACCAAGATGACCACATCTAAAGCACTTGACCTTTTACAGGTCCTTCTTCTTCCTTCTCTGCTCCCCCTGTGCCTGACTAGGACCCTTAGATGCAAGAGCCACATTCTCCTCCTCACTCTTCATGCCATTATTGCTGCTGCCACTGATGGTGCTCTTTAATAGAGCCCTCCTCAACTCTTCCTGCTGTAGATCAAACCACATCCTTTCCCACCTTGGTAAGGTATCTTTTCCCAAGATACTTTCGACAAATACCTTCCAATCCTCTGAGAGACTATTTAGTGCCAATCGTACAAGCTCCGTGGGTTGAGGTACTGACCCAACAGCGGGCAACTGATCTTAGACTTCCTGAATCCAAGTGAGAAAGGCATCTACGCTCTTGCCCTTCTGCATCCTCGTGTTTCTTATCTTCTCCTGGAGATACATCTTCCATTGCTCTAAAGAACTCTGAAACAACTTAGAAAAGGCATCCCACATCTCCTTGGTCGTTCCCTTTTCTGCCACTTGTGAGACGAGATGATCCTGTACTCCATCTAAAATCAACGTCTTGGCCTTCGCCATTTCCTTTCTATACTCCTTCTATTGATCAACATCCTGGGGTACTGCTACCACACTCTCTACATAGGGCTTCAGACCAAATTCATCCAAAAGGAATAGCATCCTTTCCTTTCAAATGACATAGTTGGAGGCACCCTCCAATCTATCTTGGTCCTTGAGCCCAGTTGTGGCCATCTCTGAACTGGTTTGGAAAATCCCTCTTCCTCTGCTCAACTGCTGCTCTGCTACTCGCACTCTCTCCTAGAATGCCTTGTTCTACTAGCTGCTACTGCCAATTTGCAACTAGGAAAATCGGATTTCTTGGCCAGAAACACTCTGAGAGAAATCTCCCACTGTGTGTGTGCTTTTCTCTTCCACCCGACTTTGTTTGTGCTGCTGCAAAACCCTCTACATCCAACCAAGGAATCTACTCAGTGAAAATATGAGTTTCAACTGCTCCCTCTTGCTGTTGGAATCACTATCCTAGGAAACTCGACTTTTCTACCAACCTGCAACTGAAAAATGAACTGTTAGCCCAGTAATTTGGCCTGCCTGTCAAGGAATTGCACTACCTCAAGAATTTTGGCCTGTTGCTCCCTCTGAGCAGCAAAATTCTCTCTCCGCTTCTGAGCTTCCCGGTTGATCACTTACGCTTTGATACCATATGAAAATTTTTAAAATTGAAATTTTATCCCAACAACTGGTATTATTTCTTCTAACTGATAAATTGATTATTTAGTTTATTGCTATGGCAACATCGAAAAAAACGCATTACAACCTTTGCAAATAAAACTAGAAATAAATAGCGTTGAAAACTGAGAAAATAATAGCACGCACACAAAATTGACACCGTTATTTTTGGACAAATGTCCACAGAAAATCCAACCTAGGAAAATTGGTGCAGCGATGATGGTTTTATTATTATGCAGCATTGAGAAATTATGACTACAATCTGGATGCCGAAATCTAGCAATCCTACAAAGAAAAACACTGGCAAAAATCTAGTGAGGAGTTTTCCTCACCCCACAAGCAAATCCTGGCTCTGATTGCAGCTCCAAGTGAGTCTTCCAAATTGTCTCTGCGTTGGCCTGCATCACCCTAGGACAGTATCTACCACGCTCAGCCTGAATCAGCGACACCTGTAGCCATCATGTTTGCCACTGGTTGAGAAATTGTCTCTTCGGCCTTCAAGAACCCTCTCCCAACCTCTAGAACTGAAACTCGACTTCTCTCCAACTAAATAGAACTACCCTCTAGAGGCTTTTGCCCAAACCCTACGTCAGCCTCACTGTGGTAATTCTGCCTCTCTACAAAAGCACTCATTGGACCTGGAAAAACTTCCCCCAACCTCACTATCCCTGCCCCTCACTCACTGCTTCGATCTCTGCCTCTCTGGCAGCTGACTACTGCTACTCTGGAAATAGATCTGCCAAGGCAATCGAACTTCTGGTGTTCTGGTGTGTCTTCTCCAAGTGCCCATCGACTTCCTCTTATAATCCTTTGTTGAGACTTCAACAGCCAAGATTAAAACTTAATCAATGGCTAGGATCATCTTGGAGTCGATCAGTGTGTGTTTCTAGATAATTCACACCTTGACTTAATTAATTCTGACTAATTAGCCATATTCCCTAAGTTTAGACTTAGGAAATATTTAAAAATTGACTATAATCTAATTAAGTCATCTCTAGGTGGAATTTCCAGAAATAATTTATGGATTTTGGAGATCTCATGTATTCTAGCCTCTCCACCAAATTTCGTGGCTAGAACACATCCGATACTACAGAAAATAACAGAACACTCCCAACTTCTGCACATTTTTATGCACTATTGTTGAGTGGAGGAGCCTACCATGGAGTGCACTGGTATTGTAGGATGATTTCACATTTGCCTTAGTCTTCTTTGAGGGAGTACCCTTTTTGATGAATTGGTTGTTCATTTGACTTACCTTGCATATTGGTTGATCGTAATACATGACTTATTTAACTCATTCTTCCTTGGATCTAGCACTTCACATATGTTTTGGGATTGTTACCCACCAAAAGTGAGTGACCTCATAGGAGAAATTTCTCCTACCATCTCTTCCCGCCAGCAATCGGCAGCCCCGGATAACCACTAGTAGTTGATGACGATGTGCCATTCATATCTCGGCCACCTACCTCGATCGTATGTTACCTGGCCCACTTGGAAAGAGTGCGTGTTGGAAGGTGGGCTTCCGATCAAAAGGTACTTTATTCATTTTCCAATCGAGTGATTACGCTTGTTTGTATTTTGGGCATTTGGCATGGATTATGGGGTGACCTAGAAGGAAAATGCGTTTTGACTGTCATCTTGTTCCCTTAACTTAAATAGGGGATTAATATTTCATCCTAGTTTAGTGGGAGCTCCCCTAATGGCCCAATGGGTATAGGAGGGGCACTACTTGGGAAACCCAAATTGAGATAGCGTAGTCCCATCTCTCTCTAATTTATACTTAACACTTTCCATCTTACATTACAAGTGCCATATTCCACCTCCCTTCTTTGAGTTCAACTGACCATTGGTTCACTAAGACTTGACACCTTATATCCTCATACTTGGGTAGGGCCAAGAACTTGGCCCTAGAAGGTTGATGCAGCTAAAACAAAAAGAAAGAGCATATGATGGCCACAAGAAAAGAAAAAACAAAACAAAAGAAGATCAAAATGCAAAACATGGTTGGGACATACACATTAGCACTTGGGAAAAGGCCCAACATGAGCTCTACCTCGCTCATCATGGCCATGACCCGGTTTCTGAGCACATGTTGCTCATATTATTATGAGAAGAAACCCTTGCATATCCCAACTGTTGACTATTTTTAGTGTTGGGATAGCATCGGATGTGCTCTAGCTCCCAAACTTTGTGGAGGGACTAGAGTACATGAGATCTCCAAGACCCAGAAAGGGATTTGAGAAATTCCATCCAGTTTGAGAGATAATTAATTAATTAATATTTTTAATCAAAGACCCTAAGTCTAACTTAGGAAAATTAAAACATTAAAGGTAATTAATTTAAACATGTGATGGAAATGACTTAAGTCACACGGATCAAGCCTTCTTTTAATCTTAGCCATCGATTCAAGATTAGATCATGGTCGTTGGTTTCCCAACGAGAAAGTACAAAGGAAAGGATTGGGGTCAGTTGGAGAACACACGCAGAGGCGGAGCACTGAGACTAAGCTGGAATTCTAGGGTGGGTTTGCTAAGAATTTCCATAAGTGTTTCAACTGCAGCGAGGGGTAGTATTGGCTAAGGGGATGATCTGATCCCAAAGCCAAGAATCAGCAAGAGGCAGAGAAGCATCTTTCAAGACCAGCAGAGGAAGCAGAGGCTACGCAGCAGTTGTGCAGCGCAGAGGGTTTCAGCCGCTACGCAGGTGCTATGCAGGCCCAGAAAGGGCAGCGCAAAGGCAGCAGGAGGGCATTCAGGCTTAAGTAGGGCCAGCCAGGGCAGCGTAAGGACTGCGTCACCCAGTATGGGGTTACGCAACCCTCTCCTGTGCAGCGCAGGGGCACGCAAAGGCTACCAGGGTCGATGCAGGAAGCTTCAGAGTAGCATTGGGGTTTCTAGAGGCAGAAAGGGGTTGAGTTCTGTAAATCCCATTTGAGGGTGTGAATCAGTCCAGTTTTCAGTCTCCGGAACAGCAGGCATAGCTACAGATCTTATTTTCTATATCGAGTTAACCAGTAAGGTGCCCAAATTTGTTGTATTCAAAATCTACTTAATAATATAAACCCTCCAGCAGCCAGAAGATCGGTTTTTCAGCATTGGGTTTTTCCGAGGATAGTTGTCCAGAAAATCTTGTGTGTCACTTTGTCTATGTGCATGTATTTTTTCTTATAGATTTGAATCGGTGAAGAACTGTTATGTGTTTACTTCAATGTTAATCTGAATTTTCAGCATTAATAACTTGATTAAGTAGGACAAGTATAACCAGATCTAACAGTATGGTTTCTGCATAAAGTAATATTTAGAAATTTCACATGGTATTAAAGCAATTGCAGATCTAGCAGGATCACCAGTAGAAGACTGAAGAATCCTTGCTGCAGAAAGCAGCAGCAGGCGCAGAAAGTTGGACCAGAAGGGACAGCGCAGCAGCAGAGGGAGCAGAGCCACGTAGAGGCCAAAGTGACACAGTCCTACGCAGTCTCCACACAGGCCAACGTACTTACTACGCAGAGGCAACACAAAGACAATGCTGGGACTGTCGACTCACGCAGAAGCCAGCAAGGGTGACACAGTTCTAAAGCCATTGCTGATTCAAAGTGCCGGAAGCAGTGCTGCAGAGCTTCAGTAGTTGTCGATGGGGTTAAATTTCTGAAGTTGCAGAAATTGACCTAAGCACTAGTTGACAAAGAGCGGGAGGAAAATCAACTTCTCAGAGGGTTTCCAGCCAAAGAAATATGCAAATCGATTAGAGGATCGAAGAGAGTTGATTTGTTTTTGATTTGGTAGACTTCCCAGAGAGGGAAGTCAGTTGTTAGAGGGAGCAGAAGGTGCATTTCTCGCCAAGGACCCTAGATCCAAGTCTCTAGCATAGAGAGTAGGATTTATTCCGACAGATTTGCTGAGCAGATGGCACCTCACGGACTATGTGATCAGGATAGGTTGGACGGTCTGTCCAACTTTGCAGTCTGGAAGGCCAGAATCATGGTAGTCTTGGAGGCATACGGTTTGAGGGACCATACAAAAAAAGTCCTGGCCACGCCAACTGATGCTCTTCTCCTAGCAAAGCATGAGAAAGCTGCGACACATGCCAAATTGTTAAATTTGGACAACTAGGTCCAAACTCCATATTATGATGCTCAGATTAAGAGGCTAATATTTTTGTTGGATTCCTCTTTCGGAGAGGTGTAAAATCCGTATATAATATGTCTTAATCCGATGAGCAGAACATTTATTTTGAATTTATTATTCATAATAAATTATATGTGCAGGTCAGCCTTAAGGTTTCACACCCCAATGATGGATATAAATACAGGCAAAGTTGGAGAGCATTTCACCACAACTCAACACACATCTTCTTCTCTCATTTGATTGAGTACGAGCTCCTTGGAGGACATTTCCAGCCCACACGAAAGAAGAAGAAGGACGAATTTCTGTACGGCTGAGCTGAAGGACGAATTGCTGCGGTTAGGGTTTTGCTGGAAGTTTGACCAGCGTTGACTTTGGTCAACGCATGGTCCGAAAGGGCTGAAAATTGTTGGGAAGTTCGATTTTGGAAGGCCGTACTGTTTGGCATAGAAATCGAGGTCAAAGGGTTGACCAAACTGCTGCTGCATTGACTTTTAGCTTGCTGCCCTGCGTTGACTTTTCTGGACAACGTTGACTTTTTTGGAGTTGACTTGGGTTGACTCGATTGCTGATTGGAGGACTGTTGTGACACATTCTGGGTTGGCTGACCAAGGAGACTTTGCTGGTTGAAGCATCCTGTTGACCGCCGTAACGAACCATCACATTTTTTCTGTTTCTGGTTTGTCTTCTATAAGATCCACTCATATGTTCTATCAGCATTTTACTTAACTATTTGTGTGATTGTTGTAAGAAAAGTAAAGTTGCTTCAAGCATAGAACATCTAAAAAAATTGACACAAATGCTTCATAATGGATGGGGTTAAGGATCATATAGTTCCACACATAGCCGACAAGAAAACGGCGCATGAGATGTGGAAAGCCTTAACTGCCCTATATGAGGGAAGATCCGTCCAAAGGAGAATGCTTCTGGAGAACCAAATGTGGATATTCATGATGGCCAAGGGAGAAGAGATCGAGCCCTTCCTTTTCATATTATAGGCGATCAGGGATCAATTGTCTGCCATGGGAGAAAAAGTGGAGGATGATGTGATGGTGAGGACTACACTCAATGCGATCACAAAGGACTGGGAAACTTTTGTCCAAAGTATCTTGGGCAAAGTGGACCTTCCCAACTGTGACAGTATGTGGGCAATCCTCCGTCAAGAAGAACTCTGTAGGTTCACCAAGAGACAGTACCGCACGAGATCAAGTAAGGTGAAGAAGGAAGAGGAAGAAGATGCAGTCTTGGCATCAAAGAGGCAGCAAGGGAGGAAGAAGTGTGATCTATCCAAGATCAATTGTTTCCAGGGCGGCGAACTAGGACATTTCACCTGCAATTGTCCTCACAAGAAGAAGGACAATGAAGCTTCTACTTCCAAGGCTATTGTGGCGAACGATGGTTCTGAAGATGACGTAGCCATGAGCACTCATGAACCACGAAAGTGGGGCGACATGGATCTATAGAGTAGCTACAGAGTGGTGGCGGGATCCTTGAGTAGCTCAGCTCTTGGATCACATTCATGCTACGGGAGCCTTAAGACAGTGGCAGGATAAGTGGAGCAGTTGGTGCAGAGAATCACGAATGGAGATGAGGTGAAGATGAAAGCTAAAGGGAGCAGCGTAGTGCAGATGCAGCAGCAGCAGCGCAGGGGCTGATGTGACTTCAGCAGTGTAGAGCATGCTTGATTATGCAGAGCAAAGCTACCGCAGTGTAATGGCTTCAGGAGGACAACAGAGAGCAGCAGCCGATAGAGCTTCAGTGATGAGGAAGTAACCGAATTGACTTGTCTATCAAAGATTGGGCAAGAGTCTTCAGTTGTTTCTCTCAGCAACTAAGTTGCAGTGCAGCAATTGGCAGCACGATGCAGCAGATTGAGAGGGAGTTGTAGTACAGATGTGGCAGTGGCGGTGGTAGCATCAAGGGCAGCAGTACGCGAGATTAGCAGCAACGCAGTGATGAAGGGTAGCAGGTCCAGCATCAGCGCAGAGACCCACACCAGAGATTAGTGCATAGCTTCGGGGTGAAGCAGCGTTGTACTAGAGAAAATTCCTTGCTAAGAGGGAGTGTTGAGTTTTTTGAGTGTTGGGGATGTGCTCTAGCTCCCAAACTTTGTGGAGGGACTAGAGTACATGAGATCTCCAAGACCCAAAAATGGATTTGAGAAATTCCATCTAGTTTGGGAGATAATTAATTAATGAATATTTTTAATCAAGGACCCTAAGTCTCACTCAGGAAAATTAAAATATTAAAGGTAATTAATTTAAACATGTGATGGAAATGACTTAAGTCACACGGATCAAGCTTTCTTTTAATCTTAGCCATCGATTTAAGATTAGATCATGGTCATTGGTTTCCCAATGAGAAAGTATAAAGGAAAGGCTTGGGGTCAGTTGGAGAACACACACAGAGGCAAAGCACTGAGACTAAGCTGGAATTCTAGAGCGAAGAATTTCCAGAAGTGTTTCAACTGCAGTGAGGGGTAGCATTGGCTAAGGGGGTGATTTGATCCCAGAGCCAAGAATCAGCAAGAGGCAGAGAAGCAGCAACAAGGAGCAGCACAGAGGCAGCAGGAGACCATCCAGGCTTACGTAGGGCCAGCTGGGGCAGCGGAAGGACTGTGTCACCTAGTCTGGGGTTACGCAGCCCTCTCCTGAGCAGCGCAGGGGCGCGCAGAGGATAGCAGGGCTGACGCAGGAAACTTCAGAGCAGCGTTGGGGTTTCTAGAGGCAGAGAGGGGCTGAGTTCTGTAAATCCCGTTTGAGGGAGTGAATCAGTCCAGTTTTCAATCTCCAGAACAACAGGTATAATTGCAAATCTTATTTTCTCTGTCGAGTTAACCAGTAAGGTGCCCAAATTTGTTGTATTCAGAATCTACTTAATAATATAAACTCTCCAACAACCAGAAGACCAGTTTTCCCGCATTGGGATTTTCCGGGAACAATTGTCCAGAAAATCTTGTGTGTCATTTTGTCTGTGTGCATGTATTTTTGCTTAGATCTAAATCTATGAAGAACTATTATGTGTTTAATTCGATGTTAAATCTAAATTTTCAGCATTAATAACTTGATTAAGTAGGAGAAGTATAACCAGATCTAACAGTAGGGTTTTTGCATAAAGTAATATTCAAAAATTTCACACGAACCCCTGGTGGGCAATGCTTTGCCTCACCCTTACGGTTATAATCATTGCCATACATCATACAAGGCAAGATTTAACCCTTTGAGATACAAATAGTAATACAAAGAAAAATCAAGAAAAAGGTGCACAAGAGGGGTGGAAAAACAAAGGCCAAGCTGGTAATTCATGCATCCATGATTGCTCCCTCCCCACATCTATACACTCAAGATGAGGAGCCCATCATAGTTGGTGCCTTTGACCATGGTACTTGGCCATGAAGTCTTCTCCCCTCTGTTCCATCATTATTCACATGACACCTATCAAATGAAGTGTGGACCAAGGACATGGCATTTCCCCTTAGGGGTTGGAAATACCTAATAGGGTGGTCTATTGGCCACTCCTACCTAGGTAGGTAACACTATAATGTATTCAAAGCCTTAATTATAGAAGGGAAGCCTTGTTTGCAATGCCAAATTTCTCATTACTTGCAAGCTTGTGTCACTTAGATGTAAAAATGATTAAATGTACCTGATGATGTAGAAGCTAGCACTAGATATTGTGTGTAATTGTCAGGGGATTCCACATCCATGGCTTGGGCAACTTAATTGGGGCTTGTTACCGCTCAATCTAGTAGGGGTCCTAGGAGGGGTACCTAAGGGGCAACTACTAGACCAAATGGATGCAATGGGACGAAGATCCACTATCACCTCAATCAATGTCCCCTGCTCTTTATGAAATTTCACCAATGGGAGGAGTCTCGTTTTGATGGAAATCACTTAGGATGATATGATCAATGATTAGGTTTATAATGTGAAAATTTATGAATCACACAAACAAAAATCCTACTGCAGAAATCTGATTTACATTACCTACTTGTTTTCATTAATTTAACAAGTTATTTTCTGAATACATCAAGAAAATATTAATGTAAATACACTGCAGCCTACACAACTATAGAGATCAGGTACTGAAAAATAAATGAAGCATTCAAACAAAGGACACACTTATTTTTGGACAATTGTCCCCTGAAAAACCCAATGCGGGAAAACCGGTGCAACAGTTCTGAGGATTTATATTATTATGCAGATTTTTTAATACAATCTAGGGTGCCAAATCTGGCTCACCCAATAGAGAAAATCCTCGGCATAAGTACCTATATCCAAAGACAAATATTTCGGTTGATCCAGCAGCAGATGAAGAAACCCCAAGGTGACTATGTTGTCCCCAGTGCTACGAAGCGATGGCTACAACAAGCTCTGTGCTGAGACTACATCACCTCCTCTAGTGGCTGCGTCACCCTCCTCGTGAGCCTTCCCAACACATAAATCGATCTACTGAATGGCTGCCCGATCTGCCTCACAGAAACCCTAGCGCAGCTGCTCAAGTGACTGTGTCACCTCCTCTGGCTCTGCGTCACCCTTTTGGGTTTGCGTCAGCCCTGCTGGCTCTGCGTCACCCTCTCAAGTGTTGCGTCGTCTCTCCTGGTGCTGATCTGCCTCTCTGCACTTGTTTTCTTGGCCTTGGATTGAAGTCTCGTTGCCACAATGCCCCTCACTGCACTAGATTACTCAGATCTGATCTTCGTCCGAGCACTGCTCCGTCGAAGAATTCGATCTCTAAATTCAGTCTTTGTGTGTGTTCTCCAACTAACCCTTAAGACTTCCTTTATACTTTTCCTGTTGATCAATCAATGGTCATGATCTAATCTCTAATCGACGGCTAAGATTAGAAAATACTTGATCTTCGTCACTTAGAACATTCTCACCCACATGTTAAATTAATTCACTTTAATTATTTTATTTCCCTAAGTTTTAACTTAGGCTCCATTTAAAATAATTAATTACTTGAATAACTTAAGCTCCGGGTGGAATTTCTCCAAACAATTTCTGGGTCCTGGAGATCTCATGTGTTCTAGCCCCTCCACAATATTACCGAGCTAGAGCACATCTGATGCTACCCAAAAATCAACACTCCCTCTTAGCGAGGAATGTGCTCTAGCAACACTTCTCACCAGAAGCATCACCATGATCCACGACATCAGTCCTCTACGCTGTTGATGCTCGACTTCTTCCCCTCATCCACTGCGTTGTTGCCTTATGTACTGCTACCCATGACATTGCCACTTGTCACTGCCTCATCTGTACTGCAGCTCCCTCTCAAATGCTGCATCATGCTGCCCATAAGAATCCCAATGCTAACTGTTGCACTGCAACTCAATTGCTGAGAGTTAAGCAACTGAAAACTTGCCCAAAAATAGTTGACTTACTAGTCAGTTTGGATACACCTCGATGCTGGAACTACCTCTACTGCTAATCTGCGTTGACCCTCTGATGCCACTGCGTTGTTGCTGCTCTGCACTATGTAAGCACCACTCTGCATTGCGCTGCACCTCCGTGCACTGGGCTGCGCTGTTGTTGCCGCTTTGCGCTGCTTCAGACTTTTAGTGTTGTAGCCCTGCCACTATCGCTCCACCATCTCTCGCACCAACTGACACCCGTCACTTTGCTACTGTCATTAAGGGCTCCCGTAGCTTGTCTATGATCTAAGAGTTGGGGCACCTCAAGGATCCTGCCCGTTTCACTGCAGTTCAAGAACTACAGATCAATGTTGCCCCACCTCTTCTCCCGAGGCACATGAGCACTCATGGCACAATCATCAGCATCCTTCGTTGCAACAACCTTCAGATCAGATTCTTCTATGCCCTTCTTCTTCTGAGGGCATTGAGTCTTTTTAAAACCAAATCTCCTTCCCTAAAATCTCTTTCTCTAGCTTTGCTATCAAACAAACTTTTCATCTTGTTTTGATATTGATAATGTTTGTACTAAACTTCATCTTTGTCCTCATTTAACTCTATAATCTCATTGACTCTCCTAGAAAAATCATTAAGTTCTTCATTTGATTCTTGTAAAAACTTCATGATAGGAAAGGCTAGTTGTGTAGGAAAAATGGCCTCAGTGCCATAGACAAGCTGAAAAGGGGATTTACCTGTTGATCTTTTGGGTGAAATTATGTTGGCCCAAACTTGCATACTTAAGATGACTGTCCCAGTTTCTCTTATGATCTGCAGGTACTTTTTTTATCATCTTTACCAAACTCTTATTGGATGACTCTGCCAATCCATTCCCTTTAGCGTAGTATGGAGTAGAATGGTGCCATAAAATATGATATTTCTGGAAAAATTCTATCATTTTGACACTATTAAATACCTGTGCATTATGCAGTGACCCATTTCTAATCATAAACGAAAGATATTAGTAAGCATACAATATATGCGTATGATAGCTACATAGGCATGCGTCGTATGTCTTACACTAGTATAATTATTTATGAAGGATGCCTGAGTAAAGGATAAATGGACCTGGTACAAGGCAACACATCCGTCAACTGTTGTGGAATCTTCAGGTACTATCAATGGAGAAAAACTCAAAATTTTATTTGAAACTGGTGCTACTGATAGTTTAATTTCATCATCTGCATTAAATAGATGCGAGTTGGCAGCTTGCAAGCAAAACGATTTCAAATAGGTAGAAATGGCTCCAGGAGAACTTCAATCTGTAGATTTAAGTGTTGAGGAATGTAAAGTTGACTTAGGAGTCTGTTTGACAAAACTAAAAGTATATGTCACAGTATTAGGAACTTATGACCTCATTATAGGAATGGATTGGTTAGAATCTCATAAAGCATGGGTAGATTGTTACGGGAAAACAATATTTTGTGTAAAGGATAAAGCAAAGACAATCCAAATCCAAGGTATTAAAAGAAAAGTGTCCCTACGCTTCATATCAGCAATGCAAATGAAACGTTGTTTAAGAAAAGGTTGTCAGGTATATGCAGTTTAAAAAGTAAGCAAAGAGAAAGGACCATCTTTAGAACAATATCTGGTATTATCCGAATTTTCGGATGTTTTTCCAAAGGAATTACTAGGATTACCTCCTAAAAGAGAGCTAGATCTCACAATAGAATTAAAACCTGGTACAGAAACGATTTCTAAAACACCATACAGAATGACAGCCCCAGAGCTTCAAGAATTACAAATCCAATTGAAGGAATTATTGGAAATAGGGCATATCCGACCCAGTATTTCACCTTGGGGTACACCTGTAATCTTCGTCAAGAAGAATGATGGGTCCTTGCGATTGTGTATAGATTATCGAGATTTAAATCGAGCTACAGTAAATAATAGGTATTCAATGCCTCGAATTGATAACCTTTTTGACCAAATGAAAGGAGTTGCGGTCTTTTCAAAGATCGATCTATGGTGACCCGAATCTGCGCCATCATTTCTTGTTTATGAGGATATATATATAAAAAAAAAACCGTAAGCACGTCGAGGAAAGATTACCAGCTGCCCGCATATGTCGGTTACCACTTATTGTTGTCAATGGCTCAAACCATCAATGTAGCGCACCAAAGGAGAAGCCACGATACGAAGTAAAGAAACCATGATAGCATAAACAAAATATATATATATATATATATATATATATATATATATATTAATTTATACGATTTTTAAGGATAAATATATGTATTGTTACATATGGTGTGTAACGGAATGGATATGGTTCAGAACCCTATTGTAAGGTTTAATGTAATGTATATCGTAATATCCATATCAACCACCGCATATTTAATGTTGCCGCACCGCCAGAGCACATTAATATATTGCCATATATATCATAACAACCACCGGTGGTTGAACGAAAGGCTGGGCAGGGATTTCAACTCGTGAGGTTAATCACACCAAACAACTCTCTTCATCATCATCAAATGACAAACACGTCTTGATACCGTTCTCTCTTCTGCCATGTATTTTATTTATTTTCTATTTCTAGGAAGCTTATATATAAAGAAGAAATTTATTGACCTTACATCATTTTTATAATTATATATCACTATTACAATAATCAAGATTCTTATTAATCCATGTTATATGAAACATAGGACTAAAGTAATCAAATTCATTAGTTAGCATTATTCCCTGTGAAAAATCCCCGTAGAAATTAATCTAAATTTTCTCACGTCTGCTTTTATCTATATTTTAAATTTTAATTTATCTACATATCCATCCTCTAGAGTCGTCGCCTTGGCCTTGCATATGAATTTTTTTCAGATAAATATAACCCATGTACAAATTCAAAATAATGCGAGCGGTTATAAATTATCCGCTGTTATGGTAAACCCATGGATTAAGTTTTAAACTGGAAATTCATCCCAAGTATTTTAGAGACAGATGTCAAACACTTGTAGGCAGCTTCTAAATTTTAATATTAACTATACTAGTAAATAATAAACTGGTACTGAACTAATTAGAATAGGGTTTACCGCGTTTTCCAAAACAGAAGGTCGCTCTAAAGCTTGGGTTTGTGGAGGGTCGTTGGTTTAGATATTGTTACTCAGCGTTAATATTGGTTTGGTTACATTTTCAAATGAGGTTGATGATGAATGGAGTGGTTAGTGAGGGTTATATTGTTTTGGTTATATTTTTATTTTTATTGAATTTATTAAATGTCAAAAGATTTAAAAATGTAATTTTTTAATATTTTTTTTATTTAGGAAAAAATGTGCTTTTAAAAATTTAATTCTCTTTTAGAAATGTTTTGGAAGCTTTGAACCAACAAACCATTAAAATCGATTTGGATATTTATGGTGACATCGATGGCATTAAAGATATGATTAAAAAAAAAAAAAAACTATACCTGTTTGTGAGTTTTAATTTACGCAAATTAAATCTAAAATCGTATTCTGACTCTCATCAATCTTATTATGTAATTAGGGAGAGTCACGATGGTAAGGACATATCAATGGGGACAATGCAGTAGGGTTGCATCACCATCACCAACACAACCACCAACCTCATCACCAGCACCCTCACCATCACCACCATCACCACCGCCACCACCAAGGTCAGTATCAGCACTAGTTGTTAAAGCACCAATTGTTCCAGCACCTAAATTAAGTACTATAATGTGCTCATTAGAAGCCATTCTTGAAACATTAAAAGGGTCGCAACCAACCAACACTAAAGAAGAGCAACCTCGTCTTGAGGAAAAACATTCTAAAAAGTCTAAAGATTGTGAATATAAGCCACCAAAGGAAGACATTTCTAGAGAACTACAAAAGATTAAACTCCCGGAGTTCTCAGGAGGACAAGCGGGAGAACGTGCTGAAGCATGGTTAAAAGGAATGATAAGATGTTTTGCATTAAAAGAATATTCTTCTACCTCTAAAACAAAGATCGCTATATTTCAACTCAAAGAAAGTGCTCTGGTTCGGTGGGGAAATTTAGAAAAACAACTACATTTCACATCAGACAACGTTCCATGGGAGTTGTTTGAGGAAAGATTCCGTGCAAAATACTTACCACCTTTCTTTCAAGAACAACAAGCTGGAGCCTTCCATATGTTAGTCCAAGGTAATAAAACAGTGGAAGAATATGAGATAAGGTTTATGGAGCTAGTAAAATATGTTCCTTATCTAGATATTGACGAACGTCAAGCTGAGTGTTTTGTTTATGGATTAAATCCTTATATCAGGGCTATGGTCAGAATGTGGAAACCGTCATCAGTAGCTGAGGTAGTTGAATGTGCACGGTATGCAGAGAAACATTTAGGGATTAAAAGAGATATCAGACCAACAGTACCTGCACAGCCAAGATTTACAGGAAAGACTCCCCAGAACTTCTTCAGGGGAAGTAGCTCTAGAGCACCTCCTTATGGTAACAAGTTTACTCCAAGAGGATTAGGAGCAAGAACTCCCAGGACCATTCATACTGTAGCTGCTGAATCATCAAATACTAGTCCATGGCAATCTCGAGAGACTGCTAATAGAGGAAGAAATGGAAGAGGAAGTGACACAAGAGGACGAAGCTCCTTGTCTAGAAATTTACAATCTCACTCAAGGGGACCATCTCAAGTTAATTGTTGGGGATGTGGAGGACCGCATTTTCAGCGTGATTGTCCAGAAGTCTTGTCAAAAATAATACAAAGAGCCGGAAAAAAACCATCATCAAGTACTCAAGGCAATCATAGAATCCATGTTATGGTCAACAATAACGAAGCAGCAAATCAGTCCACTGTTGTGGAATCTTCAGGTACTATCAATGGAGTAAAACTCAAAATTTTATTTGAAACTGGTGCTACTGATAGTTTAATTTCATCATCTGCATTAAATAGATGCGAGTTGGCAGCTTGCAAGCAAAACGATTTTAGATAGGTAGAAATGGCTTTAGGAGAACTTCAATCTGTAGATTTAAGTGTTGAAGAATGTAAAGTTGACCTAGGAGTTTGTTTGACAAAACTAAAAGTATATGTCACAGCCTTAGGAACATATGACCTCGTTATAGGAATGGATTGGTTAGAATCTCATAAAGCATGGGTAGATTGTTACGGGAAAACAATACTTTGTGTAAATGATAAAGGAAAGACAATCCAAATCCAAGGTATTAAAAGAAAAGTGTCCCTACGCTTCATATCAACAATGAAAATGAAACGTTGTTTAAGAAAAGTTTGTCAGGTATATGCAGTTCAAGAAGTAAGCAAGGAGAAAGGACCATCCTTAGAACAATATCCGGTATTATCCAAATTTTCTGTTTTTCCAAAGGAATTACCAGGATTACCTCCTAAAAGAGAGCTGGATCTCGCAATAGAATTAAAACCTGGTACGGAACCAATTTCTAAAACACCATACAGAATGACAACCCTAGAGCTTCAAGAATTACAAATCCAATTGAAGGAATTATTGGAAATAGGGCATATCCGACCTAGTATTTCACCTTGGGGTACACCTGTAATCTTCGTCAAGAAGAAAGATGGGTCCTTGCGATTATGTATAGATTATCGAGATTTAAATCGAGCTACAGTAAAGAATAGGTATCCAATGCCTCGAATTGATAACCTTTTTGACCAAATGAAAGGAGTTGTGGTCTCTTCAAAGATCGATCTACGATCAGGATATTATCAATTAAGGATTAAAGAAAGTGATGTTTCTAAAACTGCATTCCAAACTCGTTTTGAGCATTATGAATTCATTGTGGTACCATTTGGATTGACCAATGCACCAGCAGTATTCATGAATCTTATGAACAGTGTTTTCCGCAAATACCTCGATCAATTTGTACAGGTCTTTTTAGATGATATTCTCATATACTCTAAGAATGAGAAAGAACATGAAGAACATCTTCAGATAGTATTATCTTGTCTTAGAGAACACCAGTTATATGGGAAGTTATCCAAGTGTTCTTTCTTTCAAAAATAGATTCATTACTTGGGACATATTATATCTGGTGAAGGAATCACAGTAGATCCTAAAAAGGTGAAAGCAATCATGGAATGGCCGATACCTAAGAATGCGCAAGAAGTGCGAAGTTTTATGGGCTTAGCAGGTTATTATCGAAGGTTTATAGAAGGATTCTCCAAAATTGCGAAGCCTATCACAACCCTCCAACGCAAAGGCGTTAGGTATGAATGGACAGAGACATGTCATAAAGAATTTTCTGAACTTAAAAGATTATTGATTAGTGCACCAATTTTGCGAGTACCTAATATGGACAAAGACTTTACTGTGTGTACCGATGCATCTAAACAAGGATTGGGTGCAGTATTAATGAAGGATAGAGGCGTAATAGCATATGCTTTAAGAAAATTAAAGCCACATGAAGAACATTATGCTACGCATGATTTAGATTTAGCTGCCGTGGTACTAGCTTTAAAGATTTGGAGACATTACCTGGTAGGGAGAAACTTTGTACTCAAAAGCAACCACCAAAGTCTACAATATTTGTTCACCCAGAGAGACTTGAATGTCAGACAAAGACGATGGAGTGAATTCTTAAGTGAATATGACTTTGGAATTTCATATATAAAAGGGAAAGAGAATGTAGTAGCAGATGCTTTAAGCAGAAGACCATGGATATTTTCCCTCATACCTATCCAGGTAGACTTAAGAAAACGAGTACTAGAACATCTTGTAAGAGATAACTGGTACTTAAAAGTAAGGTCTGGGCTGGATAGTAACCATTTAAAGGAACCTAAGTTTGAGGGATATGATCTGGAAGATGACAGAATTTTACGATTTCGTGGAAGGATGTACATACCAGATAGTAGAGATCTTCGAAACACCATCCTGAAGGAAGCCCACAAGGCAGTGTATTGTGCACATCCAGGAGTAAAGAAAATGTATGCTGATATAAAGAAACTCTTCTTCTGGACAAGCATGAAACGTGACATTGTCCAATTCGTCACTAAGTGTCTTGAATGTCAGCAAGTAAATGCTGATCATTGTCACCCAGCAAGCCTCTTACAACCTCACGACATTCCTATGACAAAATGAGAAATACTTTTTATGGATTTTATTGTTGGGCTGCCTCTTACACCACAAAAGCATAATGCCATTTTGGTTGTGGTGGATAGATTAACGAAAAGCGCCCATTTTATTCCTGTAAGAGATACGTACGAAGTTGCTAATGTAGCTCGGGTATTCATAAATGAGATTATTAGATTTCATGGAGTACCTAAGAAAATCATGAGATACAGACTCACGATTCATGTCAAGATTTTGGACTTGTATGCAATCAACCCTCAGAACTCAATTAAATTTAAGTACAACTTATCATCCTGAAACTGACGGGAAAACAGAAAGGGTAAACCAAGTACTGGAAGATATGCGAAGAATCTATGTTATGGACCAACAATCGCACTGGGAAAAGTACTTACCCTTAGTTGAATTCGCATACAACAATAGTTATCACAGTTCAATTGGAATGCCTCCATTTGAAGCATTATACGGAAGACCCTACAAAACACCATTAAGCTGGGACAGATTAGAAGACCGAGTAATAGTGGGGCCAGAATTAATCCAAGAGATGGAAGAACAAGTAAAGCAAATTAGGCAACGATTGAAAGAGGCACAAGATAGACAAAAAAGTTATGCTGATGCTCATAGGACAGATAGAAGCTATAAAGTAGGAGATCAGGTTTTCATCCGCATCAAGCCAAATAAAAGCACCATACGGTTTGGGAAAGGGACAAAATTATCTCCCCGATTTATTGGACCGTTCAAAGTCCTAGAAAAAGTTGGACCTGTCGTCTCATCTTGCACTGCCACCCCACTTGCATAAAATTCATAATGTATTTCATGTATCTGTCTTACGACACTATATTGCTGACAAATCTCATAATCTTCAATGGAAGGAACTTCAGGTATCGGAGGAGGGAACCATCACGGTCGAACCATTACGTATACTGGAACGTAGGGTTCGACAGCTCAGGAACCGTCTAGTAGATCAAGTTAAATTCCATTGGGACAAATATAGTCCCGGATCGGCTACCTAGGAAGATACAAAGGCCATATGTCAAAAATACCCCAACCTATGCTAAATTTTGAGGAACTGAAAATTCTATGTGTATATAACTACTCTATTTTGGACATTTGAGAAATGAATTTTATTTTTCTAGTACATGAATACCATAAAGATAAGACGTTTATTTGACTCCGTTGATATATAATATATGTTATTGTTTAACTTTACTGGTACATGGATACCAATCTAAAATATGTCATTTAATTAACATTGCGGAAATATGAAATTAGATCATAAATTATGTTATAAATAAAGATATCTACAAATTTATTTCATTTCTGCATGATTAAACAAATAGAAATAACAGAATAACTACATTTTAATATGAAATGACTAAATATGTTAGGTCATAGATAGCGACATGTATGAATTACACAAAATTGTTATATGAATGCAAATTGTTTTGAATATATCAATGCATATGTTATGATGTATGGACAAGTGTTTAAATTGCAGATAAGATCGTTCCAAAATGACCACATCATGACAAAATTTCAGAACAATTGAGACTCCATGAGATTTCATGATAATATGTTACTCTTGGTCCTAATAGGAAGGGTGGAGGTATTGCCCACTGTTTATCTTCCAAAACCTAGGGTCATGGGAGGGTTGTGCGAGTCACGCTCCCCTAGACGTGTGATAATGACTGCCGGATGCCTACTGGAATATCAGGTCGATAGAGTCGACACTATCTATGAATGGTTAGGTCACTATATATGTTGGATTTAGGGGTCTTGACCCAGGTTCGCACGTTAAGGTTTGCCAACAAACCCCTATACTACTGGCCCTTTTGGCAGTGAGCTGCTTGCGCAGGTTAAAGTCTCACCTGAAGCAGTATGGGAGGGTGCTAAAACTAGGTTTCCGCACCCAAAAAGAGAGCAGGTAAGCCAAGCCACACATAGCACACAGATCTATGAAAACAGAGCTAGTTCGCAGGCTTAAATAGATAACCGGAGTACACAGTATTACAGATTTAGATCTTAGGTCCGCATCCACGTGCGTTCGACCAGCAAAGATATAAATTACAGTACGCACAATAGACCAAATAGCATATATTATAGATAAACACAGCAGATAACACAGATCATTCGTACCTTATCACAAATTTAACACAGAGCGCAGATTCATATAACAGATAGATCCCGAACCAAATAACAACAATACTTCTCATATATTATCAGCAGATTCTTACATAACCCCAAATCCCACTTGCGCACACAGCCAGTAGGGTCCGCACACAGCAGGACAAAGGATCTCCGTGCACATAGCCGGCAGGAGTCCGACCCAAATACCCGAAACCCAGAACTAACAATCCACACTTAGCATTCACTTCTATTCATCATCTACCTATCGACTCAAAAATACTTACTATTTATACCAATTTAGCCTAGACTTACCATGGTCTACAAACCGTGGTTTGCGGACTCCTGGTTTTACCTATTTACCCGCTTACAACGTATTGGGGCTCTTATCCGCCCTATCATCGCTGCACTAGACTAAATATAATCAAAATAATACAAAATTGGACCAGCTTTCATCAATGTGGGAGACCCTGCTCCAACAATATAGGGCACCATTGCATACCCAGTAGAGGATGGATAGGATGGGAGCGGAAGAGATTAGGAAGGATAGGATGATCCTAGAATAGTTTGGAGATCAGTTTTTAAAATATATATATATATATATATATATATATATATATATATAACTATTAAGTTAACTGTTATAGAATACAATTATAATTGGCCAAACAGGAAAATCTATCTTAAAAGTACAATCCTCACATAATCACACCAACCCTGGAAATAATTAAATATATCATGTAAACCCTAAATTTGAGACGAAGTTTTTAGAAGGAGGGAGTAATGTAGTGACCCATTTCTAATCATAAATGAAAGATATTAGTAAGCATACGATATATGTGTATGATAGCTACATAGGCATGCGTCGTATGTCTTACACTAGTATAATTATTTATGAAGGATGCCTCAGTAAACGATAAATGGACCTGGTACCTTAAAACATTAGTGAAGAAAAATGGTCTTATTTAAATGTAAATATATGTTAAGTTATATTTTAATTTAAATATGATTAAAGGAAATTAATTTTAAATATATATATATATATATATATATATATTATAATTTGATATAATTAAAATAAATTAAAGTAAAATAATTATGAACTTCAAGACAAACTCATATGTATCCCCCATTTAAAATGGAGATTACACGTATGTCCCTAATAAATGAATAAGAAGGCGGTGAGGAGGTGGTAACCGCCTAAGATGAAATATTTAATCGTTTGAAGAGTAAAAGAAAAGGGGGAGGAAAATGAAGGAGAAAATCGTTGAAGGGTTGAAGAGTTGAGTTGAGAGCCGGAAAGACGAACTAGATCATGAATTACAGAGTCTCCATTGTTCTAAAATTTTGGGCACGGGGGCCAAAATCTCTCAAACTGGAGGATTTTGGAACTGAATATTGCAGCAGTATTCAGTTGGCTGGGAGGTTTTGGTCTTTTGGAACGAAAATAGGAACAAAGGCGGTGAAGCAAGAGGACTTTACAACAAGGAAAATCATCACCGGACATAACAAAGAAAATCAAGTTAGTATCTAAAAATATATTTCATGAATTTTGTTATGAAAGTAAAATATTAGTTATCTACTGAATTCCTATTCTAATTGTTAAATTCCGTATTTTTATTCTGAATTACTGCTTAAATTCTTATTCTGAATTTTAAAATCAGAATTTTAGTGTTAATAATTTTCAATGCTTATTGAAAATCCAGACTCAGATAATTTTACATGTTAGATTCTGATGGTGAATTTTAGGAATTGAATTAGAGTAGCAGGAGTCTTAACTAAACTTTCGTATCTACTGACCTTACACATTATCTGTAACTATTTGTTGCGGACAGCCAAATTTAAATAATATATTTTCCTCAACAACTTTAATGACAACAGTCTCTGTAGCATTTTTGACCGGGATAGCTTCTACCCACTTTGTAAAGTAATCTGTGGTATTTAAGATCCATCCATGTTGATTGTTGGATGGATGTATCTCTCCAATAAAATCTAGTCCCCACTATAAAAATGGTGCTTCAATAAAAACTGGAACAGGGGGAAGTGCTACTAAACTTTGCTTGCCAACAAAAAACTGACATGGAATGCAGCTTCTGACTTTTTCCACAACCTGTGAAAACAACTTAGGCCAATAGAAACCTGCTCTCAAGATCTTGTATGTTGTTGCTCTCCAAGCATAATGACCCCCACATATTCCTTCATGAAATTCATCTATAACACCTTCTGTTTCACTCTCAGTCAGGCATAGAAGTAATATGTTTAATGGATCTTTCCAATACAGGTTAGCATTGATAATACAATACTTCATAGCCTTTAATCTAAGAGTTCTGCATTGATTTTTTGTGAAACCAGGAGGGTACTTAAAGTCACGAACAAAGTGTACGATATCTGCATACCATTCAGATAACAAGAACTTTTCCTCAATATGAAGTGGAAGAGGAGCTGAATTTGTAGAAGAAGAAGGTTCTTGTGGATTCTTCTCTTCTAAACTAGAGGAAGGTTCCTGTGGATTCTTCTTTTCTAATATTGGAGAAGGTTCTTGTGGATTCTTTTCTCGTGATACCTACATAATAGTGTTTATTCCCAAAACTTTACAATTAGATTCAACCAACATCTTGGCTAAACCTTGTCCTTTTATTAGCTTAGTAGATTTGATATCTAGATCAAATTCAAGAATTTTAGCTATCCATCTCCCTCTCCTACCATCTGTATCAGGTTGGGTCAAAATAGTTTTGACAACATTATTTGGGACATAGGCAGTAATAGGAAAATGAAGGACATAAGTTCTGAAAGATTTCAGAGCTTGTACAAGAGCATAGGCTTGTTTTTCAATGATTTCATATTTTAGCTCTGCATCTCTCATAACTTTACTAAAGAAGGCAATTGGTTGTTCATCCTGGTTATTGTTCTTTTGTAATAAAAGAGTAGCTAAAGTGGTGTCAGAGGCGAAAGAGAAAATGCTGAAAGGTTGGTATAATCAACGCTGGCTAGTATTGGGGCTTCAGAAATAGCCTTTTTGATTTGTGTGAAAGCAAATCTAGCTTGTACTGTCCATTTAATCTCATGATCCTTTTTCAACATATCAGTGATATCTTTAACAATCTCAGCATATTTTGGTATAAATCTTCATAGAAAATTAATCTTTCCTAAAAAATCTGGAGCTTCCTTTTTTATTTATGGGTAGACTAATTACCTCAATGACTGAGATTTTTTTTGGATCAATTACCACTCCTTTTGAGATGATGTGGCCAAGTAACTTTCCTTCCTTTATGGCAAACATGGATTTCTTTAGGTTGAGCGAGATTCCAAATTTTCTGCACCTATCAAAAACCTTTCTCAAGTGTTTTTCATCGGAGTTTGAAAACACAGTTAGATCATCCAGATAAATAACGATAAATTTATTGATTTTTCCAACAAAAGCTAAATCCATGGCTCTTTGAAATGTTGCTCCTGCATTAATCAAGCCAAATGGCATCCTAGCATACATAAATGTACCCCAGGGAGTTGTGAATGTTGTTTTCTCTCTGTCTTATGGACACACCAAAATCTGGATATATCCAGAAAAACCATCCAGCATGGAAATTCTACTAGAACATGAAACTCTTTGGAGTAATTGATCCATTTTAGGCAATGGATAGTTGTCTTTTAAGGAAGATTTGTTCATATTTCTAAAGTCCACACACAATCTTATTTCACCATTATTTTTTCTTACAAGAACTAAATTTGCAATCCACTCATAAAATCAAAGAGGAACAATAATATTTGCATCCAATATATTCGTAAGTTCCTTCTCAATGGTTGGAATTTATTCTTATTAATTTATGTTGGAATGGTTTGGCTTCTAGTTTTAAAGGTATCTTATGCTCAATGAGATTTGTGTCATAGGTCTTGAGCTCTTCATAGGACCAAGCAAAGACATCTTTATAATGCTTTAAAAGATTAATATATATGTCTTTTACTTCCTTGGGTAATGATGCTGAAACTTTCACATTCTTAATTTCTTCATCGGTTCCAATGTTATAGTCTTTTACATCCTCTTGTTGTGTATTTAATAACGAAGTTTTTAGGACGTCATTATTATCAAAAAGCTTTTCAATAGGGATCAGGCCTTTGGGAATGAAATTGTTTGACAATTGGAGGACATCATGATCACCTATCTTATTTTTCAATTGCGAAGCTTTATTTTCATGAGTTGCATTATGATCAATAATTTGTTCTCCCTCATATTGTAAGGTTGCAAAATCATCAATTGCCTGCAGAAAACTCTTCAATTGTTCATCATCTTCAAACACTTGCCAGTGTTTAAGATTATCAGGGATTGAAGGCCTATATTTCCCCTGAATTTGATATTGTAATTACATTGGATCGGGAATTTTAAAGGAGCTAGCAGAAACTACCAAAGAGTCTGCATACATGTTTTCATTTCCTGGGATTGTTGTAATGTTAAAAGCTTGGAATTAGTTCTCTACAAAATCCCATTCCTCATTTCGATAAGATCTAAGCCTAGGATGTTTTGCTTGGCATAGATTTCTCACTTGTTTTACAATTAATTCTGAGTCACTTAAAATACTTAAGTTTTGAACTTTCAAACTTTTAGCTAACCCAAGGCCTAGAAGTAGGGCTTCATATTCTGCAACATTATTAGTAACATCGAAGTCTAACTTAAAGGATTGGGTTATGTTTTCTTTATCTAGAGAAATTAATACAAAACCTGCTCCAGCCCCATCTTTAGAGAAAGCCCCATCAAAGTATAACTTTCACATGTCAGTTTTTATACATTTAGGCTTATTTACAATATGTTCAATGCTAAGTTGGGAATTTTGGAGATCATTAGATGACAATGTGAAACATCCAAAATCCTTATCAACAACATAAATAGGATGATTTATTGCTTGATCAGCCTTATAGACAGTGTTAATGAATCTTACCTCTTTGTATAACCTAAGATGTTCACCCCCATATACAAGAATAGTGGCATAAGACATATCCATCTGCAGACTTCCACCTAATTTGAGACAACATAATATTGATAACAGCATTCCAAATTTGGGAGGAATATTTGTGACTACAATGTGTAGCACTACACTTTTTACAAGGATTTGTGCTAAAGTTACAACTAGGTTTTTTATCAATCCGAGGCAAGGAACTTTCTTGGAGTCAAAGGTGTACAAATCATGGTAAGGTCTGGTAATTTTCAATTGAAATTGATCCATGATTACTGTGGGCATCAAATTGTGGGAGGACCTAGAGTCTAACATATAGTTATATAGAAGAAAATCATGAACTTTGAGAGTAACATAAAATTGAGGAACGTTTTCATCAATCATGTCAAAACTAGGACCAAAAACCACTGAATGTTTTTCATCCTGTAAATTGATCGGATCCCCTTCAGCATCTATACTTGAGGATTGGATCCACTTTGATACTTGATTTTTATGTCCTGCGTTTTTTGAGATTTCAGACAATTAAACGGGGATTTTTTCTCTCTCTAGCTCTTTCTCTACATTAAAAATTGTTGGAACAGTCTTTTCATATGCGTTATTTTCATTAGGTTGAATTAATGGTTGAATCACAGTTGTTTGGGTTCCAACAATTTTCATTGGAGGCTCATTAATTGTGACATTCTTAGCTGGCCTACCAGAGCCTGGTTTAGGCCTCAAATCATATCTTCTTCCTAATTCTGCAATAAGATATTTAGAAAATGTTTGGTACTTTGAGACTTCGGAAGCTTCTTGATCTTGGGTTGAAGATTGATCAAAAGAATTTGGGACCAGAGCATTTTGTAATGATATGTCACCCAAACAATTAATGTCATTAGTAACTAATGAACCAGTTTCCTCGGGTTCCTGATCATCAATTAATAATGGAGGTTGGACCTACTGGTTAGTATTTGGTCTTTGTAGAATTTGGGGTTGAAAAGGTCTTTTGTATTGAATTTAAGGTCTATTTTTCACTGCTTGAGCTACCCTAGGTTGCGCTTCCATTTTTGAAATTCTGTTTGAAATATTTCTCATTAAAAAAATAATTTCAACTATCTTATGATCTCCATCCTTATTTTTTGAGAAAAGTACTTTCTTCTCTAGCCTTCATTTTCCTTTCAGCTTTTTCAGCCTTTGCTTTAAGTTTATTTGATGCAGATATATTTGCCTCAACCTCAATAGCATTTGTCTGCATATCTTGCAAAGCAACAAATCTCCTTTCTCTAAGCATGAGAGAAAAATCATCATCAAATCCCTTTGAAAATCTATTCTTGGCTGCAGCTACTGGTGGTTTACAGTGAGGTGGCATTTTATTGTAAATTTTATTGAATATTTTAATGAAAATAGAAACAAGTTCTCCAGGATTTCTTTTTAAATCATCAAATTCTGAAAGGTAATAGACTAGATCCTTTTTTACTCCCCATTGATTCTTAAAGATATTTGTTAATTCGTTCCATGTTCGAATTGAATTTTCCTGTAACTGTTTGAACCAGATTCATACATTTCCTTCAAAGGATTGAACAAAAAGTCTCATATATACATCTTCATTATCAATGTTCATATTATTAACAAAATCTAAAAAGGAAGCTAAATGATCTTCAATAGACAAACCAGTATCTCCATTAAACCTAGGAAGGTGTTTAAGATATCCATCTGGAAAATTATTAAGTTGATTAGGGAGAATTAGTGTAGCATAACGAGCCTAAATGATGAGTTGAAAACCAACCATTCTATTAGGTGAACAAGGTGAAGATAATGAAGAACTTGAAGTAGAAGATGATGATGAAGGTGTGGATAACCTTCCTTTGGTGTGGTGAATAGAACTTGTAAAAATTTTCAGAAATGGTGACTAGATCACAAACTTTTGTAGTTCTGGATCAAATTTTCCTCACCCTCAAATAAAGGATTTGTATATACAGAAAATTTATCTTCAGGTTTTTCAAAAGTTGTTGAAAAGTGTGAATGACAGAAGAGATAAAAACACTTGGTTTTAATTTAGGTAATTCTATCCCTAATTTTGCTTCTGATTTAGGATATTATGAAACAGTTTCAGGAATTTGAAAACACTCTAATTGATAAACAAGAAGAGTTGACTGCAAATCAACACCTTTGGACAAAAGTTCTAACACTTTTGGTGATAGATCTGATATTTCGGGAGGGATTGATGCACGACTAAAGGGATCAACCTCTGAAACAATTTTAGGTGGATGGGAGGCAGAAGTTAAAGCTTCCAATCTTGTCCTCAAAGACGTAATTCTCTCCAGCCTCTCTGGATCTGACAATGGAGAATAGAGATGAGGATCTGAGTGAGATCTGGTGTGCTTTCGTGAAGCCAAATTTATTATGTGGAGTCGCCAGGTGAAAGATTTTAACCTACTGAGCTTTTATTCACCATTAAAAGGAGAGTTTAATCGTTGTCCCAAGGAAAAATAATTCAAAATTTTCGTTCCCCGACAACGGCGCCAATCTGATGTTGTACCTCTGTAGATAATTCTAGATTATGCCAGAGCATCTATAATGTTTTGTTGTTTTTTAAAGTTTTTTGGATGACCAAAGCTTTAAACTGTTTAAAACAAGTGCAATTCTTAATTACTAATGATATATTAGAAGGTCTTATTCTTCAGCTCTAATAGTAATTTAGCTTTGATGAGATGTGTAAGGTTGAAGTCTTAGAATTTATTTGATTTGCTAAACATCAAACTGATTATTTAACTTGTCATATATAGTAGATGAGTGTAAAATACTTTTACAGCCAAACAACATATGTTTATAAAACTTTTTGGGAAGATGAAAATTTAATGATGTAGAGGAGTTGAATCAAACAAACAGTTTAATTAACTAATCTATGTTAAGGATTATAACTTCATGGGGGATTTCAAAAAGATTGATACTCAATCTATTCTTACCCAAAACTACCATAAACTTCAAACACATGCAGAAAAACATAGTGATAATATAATTGACAAAGAAGAACTTACAAGGACACAAGTTGTTTCGAAATGAATCCAGAATCCTTTTATTACTTCAAAAATAACTTAGAAGGGTACAAGTCTGCTCAAAAGTATATCACAATGGTTCAACCCATCATACTTCGGTCTACAAAGTATTTATACAATTTCCTCTAAAATATCTTGATTAATTGTCAAGATATAGTACAATGATATTTCAAAACAGTTCACAAAAAATAGATCTATAAGATAGAAAAATAAAACTGCTTAAGCTGTCTGGCACTGAATTCGAGGTTGTCGCTGATGACTGGGGCTAAAAAGTTGTTCTTTTGTTTTTGTTTTTTTGATTCCCTGTCCACTTCTACTGCTAAATCTACCTCATTAGGGGAACTTTGAGGTCAAAAATGAGCCTCCTAAGGAAAATGTACAATTAAAATTCACTTTATGAGAACCAATCACATTTTAGGGGATGACATCATCCCCCATGGTTAAGGTGGTATTGCTTGAGTTAAATGTACTTACTTGTCACATTTTCAAATAGTGGATAAAAACTCATGGTTAATCATGTTAGTATTATAAGTACTTTTAAAGTCACAAAGTAAAGTACTCATAATAAATGTCATTTCACACTTTTTGAATAAAATATTATTATTGTCATTTCATATTTTTTGAAAAAAACAATGCATATCCCTATACAATCTTCATGTCTTTACACACTTTTCATATATCATATTAATTTTTATATTATATATTATTTCTTCTTATGTTATAAATCAAATCAATTCAATATGTAATATAAAATTGATACATAAAATAATATATTACATTTATTTTATTATATTATTTGATTTTTATATAGTATATTAATTACGTGTTATTATATAATTTAAATAATATAAATTTTAATTAATGATATGTTGTACAACTAAGAATTTATGAATTTATATTTTTAATTTATTTTAAGTTATTTAAGTACAAGTACAAATGCATTAGTTGTTCAATGATAATGATTTTTTCTTGAAAAACTCATTTCTATTTATAGTCTCATCAATACAAATTTTTATATAATTTTATTTTGGTACAACTTTTCAATTGAATTTAACCATGGTTACATGGATTTTTGTGCAAAGAGTGAAGTGTAAATTCATAAATATTATTTTATTGGTTTAGCTATTATTTTATTATTTCCCCTAATGGTTGTTGTTGAACTCAAAATTACTATTGTAAACTTGTTTGCTAGTTCAATCAATGAGTAGACATAATTTGTCCCATCTTTCCTCATTAGAAATGGTGGCTTTGATTAACTTTCTGTAAGTCTCATCCACTTCAGTGTACTTCTGAAAAGTGGGTTTGACTACAAACAAATGTTTTATCTCATGTTGAATTAACAAGTCAAAAGTCAAACCTTCAATGAAAGCCTTCCCTGTAATTATCCCTTTGATCTTGGCAAATTTAGCTTTATTTGTGGCTATTGAGTACAACCTTCGATGATATTATTCAAGAGTAATTGGCTTATCTCCAATGCCCCTTAAACCTGGCAGTCCTTTTGATGCAGCACATTAAACTTTCTGTGAAACTTTTGGAGGTTGGCTTCTAAATTGTGGCATTTGTTTTCAAGTTGCAGCATTAAATTCCTTTTGATGTGAACCTTTCTAACCTCCTGAATTGTTTCAGTTTTGTCATCTATGTCATACTCTTCGAGCTCTTCTTTTGTTTTCGAATTTAGAATCCTTACTAATATTGTTGCATCTCCTAATTTGTTACCCAATTCTTTCTTTACCTCTTCTATTAGTTCTTTTGATTTTTCAAGTAATGTTTCCTGTTCAAACATAATTTCAATTGATAGCCTCAAATCTGGTATGGATTCATTTATGTCTTGCCAGATGTTTTCTTTGGCCTATGCAAGTGTTTGAGCAATTGTTGATTCATTTTCCAAAGTGTCCATTCTTTGAGTCAACCTGTGACTTTTTTGGATTTCTGCCACATATGCATTATCAATCTTAATTTTCTGTTCTTGGAGGTTGTGAAGCTGTGATTTCAATTTCTCAATTTCTTGTCCCCTCAATGATAGATCTCCCATGGCCTTGGCTAGATTAGTTGTTGGATCATTGGATAGTATCTCTCCTGCTGTAGAAATTACTGAAGTGGAAACCCCTGTTGTTGAAGTACCTGTAATTGGAATTGCTGCTAAAGGAATAACTGTTGCTTGAGTTGCTTGTTGCATTAGAGGAATTTTGAGGTCTAAAATGGGCCTCCTAAGGAAAATGTACAATTAAAATTCACTTTATGAGAACTAATCACATTTTAGGGGATGACATCATCCGCAATGGTTGAGGTGGCATTGCTTGAGTTAAAGGTACTTACTTGTTACATTATTAATGGTGGATAAAAACTCATAGTTAACCATAATAGTGCTCTAAGTACTTTTAAAGTCATAAAGTAAAGTTCTAATAATAAATGTCATTTCACACTTTTTGAATAAAATATTATTATTGTCATTTCATATTTTTTGAAAGAAACAATGCATATTTTACATAATTTTCATGTATTTCCACATTTTTCAATAAATATTATATTTGTATATTTTCATATTTATTTTTAAATTATATATTCATCTCATTTTATTTAATATTATAATTTCAAATTAATTATAAGTTAATATCTATACATATATATTATACATATGAAATCAAGCTAAATAAAAATATAACCTTGTAATTATATGATAAATCAAATCTATGAATAATATTATTATAATATTAATAGCAATACAAACATATTAAAATTAAAGAAAAATGTATATTAGTTTTGTATAATGAAAAAATGTACATTAGTTTTGTATGTTAAAAAAAGGTATATTAGTTTCGACATAGTTTGGGGCAAAAAAAATTCTAAAATTTCAATGTATATAAATCTTATAATATACTTTTAAATATAAATTAAATTTATTTCAATACTTTTTTTCTTTAATTTTAAATACAGCTAAATTAATTTCGTTATCATTAAATTAATATTATATATTATACTACATAATATTATGAAAAATAATCTAAATGTTATAAAATATATATTATATTCATTTTTATATTGTATATTATTTTTTCTTATGTTATATATCAGAACAATTCAATATGTAATATAAAAAATATATATAAAATAATATATCACATTTATTATATTATTTTATTTTATTTTTATATAGTATATTAATTACATGTTATTATATAATTTAATTAAAATTAATAGTATATTATACAATTAAGAGTTTATAAATTTATATTTATAATTTATTTTAAGTTCTTTAAGTACAAAGGACAAATGCATTAGTTGTTCAATGATAATGACATTTTCTTGAAAAGCTCATTCTTATTTATAGTCACATCAATACAATTTTTTTATTAATTTTTTTTAGTACACCTTTTCAATTGAATTTAACCATGGTTACATGGATTGTGGTGCAAAAAGTAAAATGCAAATTCATAAATATTATTTTATTGGTTTAGCTATTATTTTATTATTTCCTTAGGATGCCCATTTTAGACATCAAAATTCCCCTAATGTCATTTCTCCTTTAACAAAGTTTCTAATTTTGTCTCCATCTTTTATATTTATTCATTCAATTCAATTATAATTTTGAATATGTTCTCTTTTTCCTTCTCTAGTTCACTAATCTCTTCAGTGGATCTGCAATAGTAGGAAGCTTTAATTGTTTTTCCAATGCTTTAATGTCAGCATTTTTCTCTTAATCATCTCCTCAACAGCTTTAACATTGTTGGGATCATATCCCAATTTAATCACTAGATCCCCCAAAGATTTTATCTTAGTATCCTTTGCTAGAAAGGAAATCTTTTCCACTTTTAGCTGGGATTGAATATTACTTCATGAAACTTGAAACTTAGATTTTTCCATGCTTGATCTGGTTAAAGTTGAATAGATCATTTCCCCAGCTTGTTTGTGTAAATCAATCTGGTCAATAAGATGAATTTCCTTTGTATCAAAGGAGAAGATTGATTTCTTATAGTCCTCAGTAGTCTTGGGAAATGGGATTTTAGGTTCAAGGAATGCCATTTGCATTAACCCTTTTTCAGTGTCCAAAATTCTGTATAAGTGGTAGCCTTCAATGCTTCATTTTTCCTTTTGATTTCTTTGTACCTAGCAAAAATTCTTGGTTCAATCTGACCATGGGATAATTCTCCTATTTGGGATGTTTCCAATGGCTCTTGAGAAGCTGAAGATGCTGGTGACCCTGTAAAAAAAAATTCAATTCAAGGAAAAGTAGGAGCATGAGGGCCTGTCAAGACTAATGTAGTATGTGTGTCTTCTTCTGGAAGGGAGTCCTCAAGAGGATTATTTTTCTTCTTTTTGTACAGCACAAACTCTGTTTGCTGGATTTCTGTAACTGAAGGGGAAATAGTTTCCCTCACTCTCTTTGCATGTTTTTCTTGGAGTCTGAGATGTTGTAGGAGTAAAACTCTGCTCTTTTGCTTCCTGCAATGTGTTATCTTGCCACTCCTCCTGATTCAAGTACTGCTCAATCTCTGGTCTAGGAGTATGAGCATGAGTAGTTTTTTGTTCTACCCTTGGCTTGGAAATGATCTCCAAGCGATCATAAGACCAAGAAAAACTCAGTTTGAATTGCATTTCCTTTAAGAGTAGATTTGTCTCCTTTGCTGATATTCCGCTGTCCTGGCATTAGAAATGAAAGGTCCAACTTGAGTTTTGATTTTAAAATGGGACTTCCTCTTAGCTGACACAAAGTGCATCTCATCCATATTTATCATCTTCCTTATGTATTCTAGTGCAAAAACTCTGATAGGTACAAACTTTGGCAACCTGTATGGAGGAAGCTCACAACCATACATTCTAATCTCTATATAGTTTTGGTATAGATACAAATCTTCTGTCTTTGTTTGTTCACTAAGATGAAGAATCCTTTTAATTTCAGGAGAAATTCTAGGGATTAGATCACTTTTAGTAAACAGGGAACTGTGTATAAAAATTGATCTGTGTAGTCCCTGGAAGAGAATTCATTTGTATTTTTCCTAACCAAGGAGGTCCAATGGATCACAAATTGAGGGTTGGCCAATTCATCTAACTTTTGCAGTGGAATTGAAAACCCATCTCACTGATAGAACAAAAACAAATATACAAGGATTGATGCATGTTTGAAGGCCCCTTTTGTAGAAAACTTCATGAACTGATCATGGATAGTCTCTGCTAAGAACTCACAGTCTCTGTTAAGAATAGATAATTGCAGATGTTTTTAAATAGATAATAGAAGGTAATTGAAGATAATAGATAAATGAAGATAATTGAAGATCTTTTTTGTTTTAAGTATGGAATTATTTTGTCTCACTCATCAAACAACTATCCTTGGGTTAATGGTCTTGCAGAATCTAGTAATAAGAATATTATAACCATTATTAAGAAGATAGTAGGATACAATAAGTGGTCCTGGAATAGCAAGATCAAGTATGCATTATGGGCAGATAGGATTACAAAGAAGAAAGTTATTGGAAAGAGTCCCTTTGAACTTGTTTATGACTTGGACGTAACTTTACCTGTGCACCTTAGTCTTCCAGTTTATCAACTCCTTCATGTTAGTTTATTTAGCATCAGAAATGTGTTCTAGTCTCGATTTAGTCAGAGAGGCCAAGAAACAAAAGATTTGCAAAACCCTGAAAAGGTTTTGGGAGAAAACACCCAGATATAGCTCAATTAAGTTAATTGATCAATAATTAAATATCAATGTTCCACCGAGTTTCCGGGACGGGGAAACGCGGGTGTGGGGATATGCACAAGGGAGATGTATATAAGCAACCCCAAAATTTAGGGAAATTTCAGAGAAACGGAGGGACATCAAAGCCATAAAAATTATAAAATTATTAAAAATTTAATATATAAAAATAAAAAAAATAAAATTCCAACAATATGTTAATAACTAAATTAGTAGATAGTAAATCTTATTAATTATGAAATGCACATCTAAATATGATCATCATTTCGTATTAGACTATTGTGAAGTAAAATTATCATTTGACATTTATGCAATCATCAATGTAAATCTAAAAGTAAATTACTAAATTGAATCTATTATTTGACGTTATGCAATGTTCCATCTAAATTTATCATTTGGCAATGGGCATTAATATTGTTGACCACACTTTGTTAACGACCCCATAGCGGTACACCCCCATTTTTCAAATGGGATTTATCATGTTCGAGTTTCACGTCATCTAGATTTCATCAACAGACGACATTTGTTATTAATGATGTAAACACATTCTGCATGTTATGATGTAAATGACCTAAGTAAAACTGTCAATGTATGTAACAACCTAGTTAAGCCTAGTATGTTGTTGATGATTTCTATCCTAGGAGGTTTTTTGTCTTACTGATTTACTTGTGTTTTTCGACACAAGTTATCGGCAGAGTTTTCCCCTCCAGCCTCACCCCAAAGCTAGGGTGGATTTTGTCATCAGCATGCTAAGTGAGTCCTAGTGTTTTCTATCGAGTCCTTGTAAAAGTAGTTTGGAAATAATCCTAGATATTTGGCTAGATTATTTTATTACAAGCTACTTGGTTTACTAGATTATGTTTTGAGTCGCAGAATTGAGTATCTAGTTGAGGGTCTATACGAATGGGTATTCCCCTTTCATGTGTCTAAATGTATTATCTTATGTAAAGAGGGTTGGAAAAATAATTAAAATCCCCTCTCAGTCAATTAATTAAATTTTCTGGTCAATTAATTAAAAAATCTTAAGCCAGAAATTTAATTAATTTTAGGTCCTAGGAGAGGATAAAATTCTTCAAAGGAAAAATTCGTTGGTCCTTAAAAAAGAATTTTTAAAGAACCCAGGTCAAGGGAATATTGAGAATTTTAAGAAATTTTGGACCCTTGGGCCTAGGTGGTTAAGTCAAAGTCAAAATTTTGGGGTAATTAACTCAAAAATAGTATTTTTGAGTTAATTAAAGTGGATTTAAATGATAAATTCGTTTATTCCCCAAATTTATAATTTCGATCGTCCAAATTAAAAAATGATCAAATCTTATCGACGATCGAGATTATTTTGACGTGGATCAACTGAACTAGCCGTTGGAGATTTTGTCCTATAAATTAAGAGGTCTTTGTCAGTCTTGAGTCATCCAATCTTAGAATCGTGCACTTGCTCTTGGAAGCTCTTGTGAATTTTCTTTGATGAATAAAGCATAAAGACTTTGGGGTTACAAATTTTTGTGTTCCTTTTCCAGATATATGTGGTGATATTGTCTCTAAACCCTGCTACTTTATTTGGTATTTTATGGTTGATGGCCTTCATGGATTAATCTTCATATAGGTATCTTGTGCAGTTTTCTAGGTTCATAAAATAACATTTTGATTTTTCTGAAGTATCTTATGTTATTTTCTTAAATCTCTATCGATCTAAAGTTTAGATCTAAGTGTGCAGGGAAATTTGTTTTTAAGATTTGAGCGTCTGGAGAAGTCTTCAGTTGGACCAGCCGACTCTCAAATTCGTAAATCTGAAAAAAGCCTTTATTTCTAATTTCCTAAAGCTACCTTATGGAATTGTGTTTTTACAGGGTTTTAAGGCTTGTGCCTTTTTTTAAAATTTTAAATTTCTAAAAACTATGCTAAAATGGATTCAAATCTAGCCATGAGGGCCTTAGATCTGTAAATTAGCTTGTAAATTTGTATTTTTAGGGCTGTAAGGGTTAAATAAATTTTTTGGTGTGTATATTTTCAAGATCTTACTAGTTTTGCAGGTGCAGGATTTACTCAGAATTTTTTTTTTTTAGATCTGAGCCAAATCCAGCCCCCAAGGGCTAGATTTGGCCTCAAATCGCATCTGTGGGCAAATTTGGACATTATTGGATTCAAAGAACATTGAAAATCTGAGTTTTGAAAGGAAAAAATTGAAGTTTTGCTGGACGTTTTGATTGTACTGGGTTATTCACTGCATATTTATGCCTCCGTCCACTGTCAAAGCCTTACCCGGAGTTCTCTTTGCCATCCTCCAGCTCCATTTTCTCACTTCCTCTCTGCTCCTACGCTTCCATTCTCATTTTGCTCTTCCCTTTCCTTAGCAATCGATTTTTTCCTTTCAATCTGCAATTTAATTTTAAACCCCCTTCTTCACAGCTTCATCCACTGGGATCGACGTCCAGCTCTGCCCTCCGATTCCACCTGCTGTCCAGCTTGTTCTCCTTGTCGTCCCGCTCATTTCCTCTTCGCTGTCAAAGCATTTCCTCATCTGCATGCTCTCTGCATCTGCCATGGAATCCTTGCGTTGTCCATTTGTTTACGCCTTTCCTCATCATCGAGCTCCTTTCCTGCCACCTGCATTTCTCCTGCTCCGCCATCACCCAAGCCCTTCCGCCGTCCAACCTGCAGATAAATCAAAATGCATACATATTTTTTGAGAACCCTTACTACATGTATACGCGTTAAATTTCTTATTGGTTTCATTTTTTTTGTAAAGGTTTTGCTTTAGTTCTGGCGTAGGTTTAGTCTAGCCTTAAATATTAGATTGCGTAAGTTTATTTTAGTTAGGATTTGATTTTTTTAAATTTTAGTTTAGATTTTTTTCAGATAATGTTAGTTTTTATGCTAGTTTTTCATCTTTGTGATAGAGTAAGTTTAACGTTAGATTTTAAATTCGATTTTTTATTTTTAGTTTAGGTTGTAAATTTAGATTTCGATTTTTTGTTGTTTTAGTTTTAATTTAAGGTTAAATTTTATTTTTGTTTAGTTTAGTTTTAGTTTAAATTTAAAAAAATAGATTTTTGTTTAGATTTAAAGTAGTCTTAGTTTTAGTTTTAATTTTAATTTTTTAGATTAGCTTTAGAGTTTAATTTTAACTTTAGTTTTGTTTAGATTTTAATTTTAATTTTTCTTAGATTAGAGTTTTAATTTAGATTTAGATTTTTTTTTTAATTTGTTTTAGATTTAAAAAATAATAAAAATTTCAAAATTTCAAAATTCTAAAAAAATTTCTAAGTCCTAATAGTCAAATGATCCTAAAATTTTCTATCTGAAGTTTGACTGTGGAGTATTTTAATTTTCGACTGTGGAGTATTTTAATTTTCGAACTGGGTTATTTGAAACATCATAATTTCGGAAATATTTCAAGTATCTGGCATTCATCTTAATGATCGTTTCACGATAAGCTTTGCTGTGGCTTCAGTATTTGAATGAATGGTTGTGATGCTTTTTGTGAATATCGTTGTGGTCATTTGTTTTCATAGCAACAGTTATACATCAACTACTTGGTTTTTAAATTTTATAACGAGATCTTTTAAACTCCATAAGGCACTGGTTTTAATATAATTGATCTGTGAAATCTCGTTGATCTTATCAATTATTTGATGTTTTAGTTGTGTCTCCTAGATTGGTTGATTTGCAACCAATGCTTGTCCTTCATTTATATTAGGGTCTACCTCCCTTAGCTTGCAAGGAGACAACTTAGATAGAGAGATTGGGGATAAAGGTGATAGCCCCCGATCTGAGCCGTTGTCACGGTGCTTAGACAATCTGTGTGACAACAAATATTATGCAAGGTACATCTAAATTAAATTCATCATTTGACAGTTGATTCTACGCGCAATGCACATCAACAATTAAATTCATCATATGACAATGACATTTGAAGTCTAAAACAACCATAGAAAACTTAACTAAAAATAAATAAATAAAGGAGTGAAATACAAAATTTGTTTTTTTTAATTATTATTAGCGAAAAAATTCGGGGGACGCGTCCCTCTTGCATCCCCCCTACATCCCCTCGTCCCCCGACAAGAGAGACGCATTTCGTCACCAGAAAAACGCCCCCCTAGAGTTTCCCCAAGTTTTCCCAAAAAGGGGACGTGGGGAAAGTTTCCCCAGGAGTTTCCCCAACTCGAGAGCGTGGGGGAGCGGAGAAGCGCGTCCCCCACCCTGGGGGACGCATCCCCGTGGAACAATTTTAAATATTGCCTAACTTAGGGATATTGATTAATTAAAGAGAATTAATTGAGAAAGATTAAGAATGCTCTAGAAACTCACATGGATTGAGTTTGAGATGATATTAGCCATTAATGGAGATCTAATCATGGTCGTTGGTTCACCAAAGAGAGATTATAAGAGCAGATCGATTCAGCTAAGGAGAGGGTTGATTCAGTTGTTGTAGGTCAGGATTTTCATCAGAAGGCCCAACGAGTCACCTCCAGAGGCGGAGTCAGCTAGGACATTAGATTCTGAGCAATTTCAAAGGTAGGGCGAGTAAAGTTTGTGCAAGCACTACGTAGAGGCTCACGCAGGGTTAGTTAGAGTAGCCAGTTTTGCCATATTTCCGAGTCGTGACCAGGTGTGGTATTTGCCTCACAGATATTTTGCATAGATATGTTGTCAGATTTCTAGTTTAGGCATCCAAATATTGTACTCGGAATTCACTATTGCATAATAAAATAAACCCTCATTTGTTGCACCAGTGTTCCCACATTAGGTAGGGTTAGTTAGAGTAGTCAGTTTTGCCATATTTCCGAGTCGCGATCACATGTGGAGTTGAGGTATTTGCCTCACAGATATTTTGCCCAGATGTGTTGTCAGATTTCCAGTTTGGGCATCCAAATATTGTACTCGGAATTCACTATTGCATAATAAAATAAACCCTCATTTGTTGCACCAATTTTCCCACATTAGGTTTTTCCGGGGACATTTGTCCAAATTATCGCGCGCGCGCGTGTGTGTGTGTTATATTTTCTCAATTCCAGTATTTTATGTTTTGCAGTAATTTTATGGTGAAGAAATTGCAGTGTGATTTATTCATTATTTTGTTGTAACAAAATAAACTGCATATAATTAATCAGTTAGAAGAATAAATTATGGTTGTTGCATTTCAAGGAATTTTTCACACTTAAGCATTTTACTAATGATAAAGATGTTGTGCAGCACAAAATTGATCAGATAGTGGAGTTGGATGAAACTCGTAGAAATTCTTTTGATCATATTTGTAAAAATCAATCTAAAATTTTAAAAAAATTGACAAATGATCTCGAATTAGACCTTTTGAGGTTGGAGAAATGGTATTGTTATGGAATCAAAACCACTTTACTTACCTATAAATCCTCAAATGCTCAAGTTGTTCTACAAACATGATATTTGATGCCATAGGGCATCCTATGTATTGTATATATAACCATATTCCCTGATATTTCTGTTCTTAGAATAGGTTTCACTTCAGCATTTATATTTCATGTCATTAGATTATTTTTATTTCAGTATTGTTCGCATATTTTCTATTTACAGAGCTTCTATCGCAGTACTTGATATTATATGATGATTTCTGATTTATATTTGAATGGATACCTGCCTAATTTACTTTGTTTGATGTGGATGCAAATTTTGAATTGTAATATTCCGAATAGGAAATAAACAAGAATATAAAGCAACATAAACAATAACTACAATAATTAGAGAGACATCATGAAAAACACTGCAAACATGGAGAAAAGCTGAGCCATTTTATTACAATCTGAAAGAGGGAAATGTGTACAAAGGTGATCAGAATGATGACACCTTGGCTTGCTCAAGGCAAGCTGCAAATACTCTCAGAATCCCATTGTGAATGGTTGCTCTCTCTCTGACTGCGTAACTCCTTGAGTTGTTGTTGTTGCTGCCAGAACTGTTGCCTATGTATGGAATGGAGCTGCTCCTTGGGGCTATTCCCTTGCTCAGAAAAATATGAAACTCCGAATATGAGCTCTCCTCCAAAAACCCGGAAAAACCCAGGAAGGAATTTCGGAAAGGCTAACCCCGGAATTTGACCCCCTTGGGAAAATCACACATTCTTGCTGAGTACGCTGGCCCTGAAGTGTAAAACTGAAAATGGTGTCCTCCTCCTACTGCAAAAGATGACTTGTGAAGGGTTGATCCCTTCACACTTCTCTCGAGCTGAAATCCCTGATCTCCCCTCACTCCCGGTGCTACCTCCTCCCAAGACTGCGTAATCCCTCAGTGTGATTGCACTGCCTTAGTGACTGCATGGCTCCTGGCTCAAACGTACTGCGTGCTCTGCTATGAAAATCGATGGTGAACCTCCTCACTTGATCGGGCATTCGAAGTCCCCCGAGGCTGAGGTTGGGATCTCTGCTCGAAGACACCCGTGTGTTGAACAACACTTGCAGAGTTCGCTAAACAGTGTAAGCGGGCTCAATGTCGGATAGACAGAAAATCATAAGATGCATAATAGAATGACCGAATGGCTGGCCTCTCCCTCCTTTTATGCTCTCTCCCTTGGGCCCCACTCAACTGCGTTGTCCCCACTAGACTGCGATGTCCTGGCCCACGCTGCCACTACGCTGCCTCCATGTTGTCCCTCTCCCTGCGCTGTCACTTGGCTCCCCTGGGCCCCATGCTGAAATCCAAATTTGTCTAAGTGACTTTGGGGAGTTATTTTATCCTAAGTTTGGGTTATGGGTCCCATCACCCCCTTTATTTTATGACCGAACATTAGAAAGGCAAAATCTAAGCAAAAGTAATATTGCCAATTAGCTGCTGCTAATTGGGAATATTACAGTCCTCCCCACCAAAATGTTGCTTTTCCTCAAGCAACTCCAAAGATGGATGATGCAAAATCTTCTCACTCTCCCAAGTGGCATCCTCATCCGGCAAATTCCTCCATCTCACCAAGTACTCCCTGACTATCCTGCTTCATAGCTGTCTCTCCCTGGTGTCTAAGATGACTTCTAGCTGTAACACCAAATGCCCCTCATCATCTGTAGACGGGAGCTCTTTTGTTGCAAGCACCTGCTGCCCCAATGCCTTTTTCAGGCATGATACATGGAAGATGTTGTGTATTCTGCTACCTACTGGCAACTCCAACACATAAGCAACCTCCCCTATCCGGCGGATCACCCTGTAAGGTCCATAGAAGTGGAGCTTGAGCATCTCGGCCCCTTTCTGTTGTAGCATGGATTGCCAGTACGACTGAAGTCTTAGGTAGACCAGGTCACCTACCTCGAACTACCTCTCAACCCGCCCTCTGTTGACATATAGCTTCTGTTGATTCTGCGTTGTGGCTAAGTTTTCCTCAAGAGCTCGGAGTATATCCTGGCTCTCTTGGATCCAGACCTTGGCCCTGGAAGCCTTGCTAGCTCCAAACATAACATCAGTAAAATTCAGAGCATGATATCCATATAAATCATAAAACGGAGACATACCGATAGACATGCGAAAAGTGGTGTTGTAGCAGTATTCTCCCAAATGCAGCCAACCTAGCCATGTCTTCTGCTACCCCGTGACATAGTTTTGCAAGTAGCCCTCTGAGGGTGATAGTTGGTACTAGGAGTCAACTCTATACCCACCAAACGAAAGAGCTCCTGCCAAAATCCGCCCATGAAACAGCTATCCCTGTCACTGACGATGATCTTCGAAAGACCATGCAATCTGAAAATATCACGAAAGAACAGCTCCACCACCTGTGCAGCTGTGTACCGTGTTGATATGGTAAAGAAGTGAGCATACTTTGTTATTCGATCAACGACAACAAAGATGCAATCCTTTCCCTGCACCGTGGGCAACCCAATAATGAAATCCATCAAGATGCTTTCCCACTTTCCTTCCAGAATGAGAAGCGGTTGTAGTAGTTTGGTTGGGTGGCTCATCTCCCCTTTGTTCCTCTAACATACCTCGCAACCCAGTAATGTAATCCATCGAGATGCTTTCCCACTTTCCTTCCGGAATGGGAAGCGGTTGTAGTAGTCTGGTTGGGTGGCTCATCTCCCCTTTGTTCCTCTAACATACCTCACCCTCCCTGACATGCCGGAGTGTGAAAAATCCTAGATCCGGATCCCTACTACAACAAATATGAATTACTTCTATTATGTTTCATAATTATTTCATTACTTGTGAAATATCAAAATAATTTCTGAAGCAATCTACACAAATAATGTTGCGGAATAAATCTAAGTGCTGAAACAATCTGAACAAAATAAAATGAAAAACATCCACATGTGACAGTTATTTTTGGACTAAGTCCCCGGAAAAACCCAACTTGGGAAAACCGGTGCAGCAGATCTGAGGGTTTGTATTATTAAGCTGCAAAATCTTGAATACAACTAGGGTGCCAACATTCAGCAAACCCTTCAGAGAAATCTAGACAATCTGGTGAAAAATGTGAGATATACCTCACTCTCCAAGTCTCTGGTTGACTGACAGCGTTAGTGAAGCCCTCACTGCCTCTGCGTGATTGCCTACGCTGGAACTGCATAAGCCTGTGTGGGCAAGCTTGAGGAACTGCGTCACTTTCCTCTGCAAACTGATCTAGCTTATCTCAGACTAGATTTTGGCCTTCCTAGATCAGAAATCCTAGCCTCTAACTATCTCTGGACTGACTCCAAGAGACACTTGCTGTTTCTGTGTGATTTCCTGCAGGGTCTGCGTCACCTCTTCAGTAAACTGCGGTGTCTCTCTCTGCGTCACCTCTGCCTCTCTCTGAAATGTACTCCTGGTCCTCCTGACCAGTCTTTGCTTCTGCCCCTCTCTGGATCTAATCATTGAATCACAATCACTTAGCAAACCCTGCCCTAGTGATTTGATTCTTGATCAAAAGTTGTGTCTCCTCACACAAATTCAAAAACGCTCAATGGCTCAAGTGTCACAATGATATTTTCCATAGGCCCCTCACCCTCCTTATATTCTTCTGTTGAACCTTCAATGGCCAAGATTAAAACATAATCAAGGGCTAAGATTAACTTGGAGGTGATCTAAGACTTTATCTAGAAGATTCACACTTAGTTTAATTAATACCTTTTAATTAATAAGTTTCCCTAAGTTTAGACTTAGGAAAACATTAAAAAACGATTAATTATTTTAATTAAACCATCTCTAAGTGGAATTTTCAGAAACCAATTCTGGGTTTTATGGAATACATGTGTCCTAGCCTCTATACAAAATTACAAGGCTAGAGCACATCCGATGCTACCATAAATCAACACTCCCTCTTAGCGAGGAAAGTGCTCTAGCAAAACAACTCAATGTGTTGCTCTGACTTCTGGAACATTTGTTGTTGTGTTGTTGATGCTGCACACCAACACTGCACAAGAAAAAATGTTGCAACTATACTGCTATTGACTTTGCATACTGCTGCCAACTGCCAATGTACTACAACTCCCTCTGAATTCTGCAACCATGTTACTGCACTATGTGAGCACTGCTCTGTACTGCGTGTGCACTACTTTGCACTGCATTGCCCCTTTGTGAACTGCACTACTGCTGCTCTTCTGTTGATGCTGCTGCTCAACTACTGCTACTGCTGCACTGTTGCTACTTGCAACAGAAAAACATCCGAAATTGGACAAGTAGATCTGCAACTGAAAAATAAGACTGACTGTTGTTAGCTTCTGCACTAGTTCTCTGAAAATACTGCATTGTTGCTGCTCTACACTGCGCTGCATCAGTGTGCACTATGTTGCTGCTACTCAACTGCTGATGTTGTTGCTCCCTCTCTGCGTTGATCAGGCTCTAGTACTGCTAGCCGCTACACTGTCTTCTCATTTTCCGCTGCAACTGTCCATCCTGCTACTGTCTTTAGGGTGTCGTAGCTCACATGTGATCAAAGAGTTTGGAAATACTCAAGGATCCCGCCTCCTTGTGGATTCTAGATCTACAACTCCAAGTCAGCGCACTTTTCTCCTTTCAGAATGTGAGCTAACATAGCACAATATTTTTCTACCTCAATCTTGGCAGCGCCTGCTTTTGGATCTTCCTTCTCCTCTTTATCCTTTTTCTTAAGAGGACACTGTGTGGCATAATGTCCCATTTCCCCACACCGGAAGCACTGGATATTGGACAAATATTTCTTCTTCTGCTTCTGTTGCCCCTTTGATGCAAGGGCAGTGTTATCTTCTTCCTCCTTCTTAACCTTTGAACCACTGTTGCCATCCTCCAAATGGATCTTGAGGAGATCTCTCCTCAACTCTTCCTGCTGTAAGGCTGCCCACATTGCTTCCCATCCTGGAAGTCTTTCTTTCCTCAGTATACTTTGGACAAAGACCTGATAGTCCTCTGAAACAGAGTTCAGAGTGAGCCTTACTAGCTCTGAGTCTCTAGGAGCAGATCCCACTACTGACAATTAATCTCAATTTTCCTGAATACGAGACAAGAAGTAGTCAAAACGCTCTCCATTCTTCATATTGATATTACGCATCTTCTCTTCAAGGTACATCTTTCGCTGCTCAGAAGATCCTTGGTATAGCTTTTCCAGCCTTGCCTACATCTCTCTAGCAGTGTTTTTAGCTGCTATGTGAGGTACGATATAATCCTTCACACCATCTAGGATCAATCACTTAGCTCTTGCCATATTCTTCTTGAATTGCCTCAGGTGTGCTGCATCAAGAGGTTCTGCAACTACACTCTCTATGAGGGCCTTTAGATCATGCTCATCAAGGAGAAATCCCATCCTGGCACCCTCCAATCTATCTTGGTCACGCTGTCCATTGTTGGCCATCTCCTCAACTTGTCGAAATCTTCCTCTAACCCTCTGCTCATCTAGACTTATGCACTCCTTGAGGAGTAAGTCACTGCTTCTGTGATGCAGTGGAAAAAGCTGAGTTTCTTTGAGTAAGAAACCCTCCGAGGTCAAGAAATCCCCAACTGTGTTTTTCAGAAATTTTCTGACGATTATGCACCAACCCTTACTGTTGTGCAGTAACTGCGTCCTTCAGCTACGTTGATCTACTACACTACCTCTTCTGCAACTGAAAAAGCTTACCCCTCTATCAACTCTCTCAGAGGGAGCCTTTTCTACGCTGAAATGCCCTCCTGGCTCGGACAACATAATTTCTGGGAGGGTCTGCAGCGTCTTACGTAGATTCCAAACTCTTCAGCGTTGATCAGCTAGCTCACTTGTGTTTCACCTGCACTTCAGCTTGAATAAGCTCTAATACCATGTGAAAAATCCTAGATCGGATTCCTACTGCAACAAATCTTAATTACTTCTTCTATTATGTTTCATAATTATTTCATTACTTGTGAAATATCAAAGTAATTTCTGAAGCAGTCTACACAAATAATGTTGCGAAATAAATCTAAGTGCTAAAACAATCTGAACAAAATACAATGAAAAGCATCCACATGTGACAATTATTTTTGGACTAAGTCCCCGGAAAAACCCAACTTGGGAAAACCGATGCAACAGATTTGAGGATTTGTATTATTAAGCAGCAGAATCTTGAATACAACTAGGGTGCCAACATCCAGCAAACCCTTCAGAGAAATCTAGACAATCTGGTGAAAAATGTGAGATATGCCTCACTCTCCAAGTCTCCAGTTAATCTGACTGCATTAGTGAAGCCCTCACTGCCTCTGCGTGATTGCCTACACTGGAGCTGCGTAAGCCTGCATGGGCAAGCTTGAGGAACTGCGTCACTTTCCTTTGCAAACTGATCTAGCTGATATGAGACTAGATTTTGGCCCTCCTGGCTCAGAAATCCCAGCCTCTAGCTATCTCCGGACTAACTCCAAGAGACACTGCGTTGTTTCTGCATGATTTCCTACTGGGTCTGCGTCACCTCTTCATTAAATTGTGCTGTCTCTCTCAGCGTCACCTCTGCCTCTCTGAAATGTACTCCTGGTCCTCCTGACCAGTCTCTGCTTCTGCCCCTCTCTGGATCTGATCACTGAATCACAATCACTTAGCAAACCCTTCCCTAGTGATTTGATTCTTGATCAAAAGTTGTGTCACCTCACACAAATTCGAAAATGCTCAATGGCTCAAGTGTCACAATGATATTTTCCATAGGCCTCTCACCCTCCTTCTTATATTCTTCTGTTGAACCTTCAACGGCTAAGATTAAAACATATTCAAGGGCTAAGATTAACTTGGAGGTGATCCATGACTTTATCTAGAAGATTCACGCTTAGTTTAATTAATACCCTTTAATTAATCAGTTTCCCTAAGTTTAGACTTAGGAAAACATTAAAAAATGATTAATTATTTTAATTAAACCATCTCTAAGTGGAATTTTCCAAAACCAATTATGGGTTTTATGGAATGCATGTGTCCTAGCCTATATACAAAATTACAAGGCTAGAGCACATCCGATGCTACCATAAATCAACACAGAGTACGTCCTCCTCAAGGCCTCTCCAAGAGAACCTCTCCCTGATAGCCCTGTAGGTCTTCGTGAATCCCTAATGGCCCGATAATGGTGAATCATGGGAAGCATGTAGTATCTTCTCCTTGAGCTGAGAATCCCCAGTTAATAAGATCCTGTCTCTGAAGTAAATGACCTCGTCCATCACCCTGTACTTGTCTTTTGTGATTTGACCATCCAGCACCTCACAAGCAAAGCAATCCTTGGAGTACTCCACCAGTAGTTGAGCCCTCCAGTCTATATCTATGCTCATCAAGGACAACGCTGCTGGTCTGCGTGATGGAGCATCGGCCACCACATTAATCTTCCCCTTGACGTACTCCATGTCAAAGTCATAAGCCTGGATCTTATTGACTCACTTCTACTGCCTCTCCTGCAACTCTTCTGCTCAAGGAAAAAATGGAGGCTGTTGTGATCGATCCTCACCCAAAACATGTTGCCTACCAGATACTGCCGAAATTTGGCCAGTGCATGCATAATGGCCAACATCTCCTTGTCGTATATAGGATACAACCTCTCATGCGGCAATAGCTTCCTGCTCTCGAAAGCTATGGGGTGACCCCCCTGCATCAAATTTGCGCCTGTTGAGATTTTGTAGTTTATTTTTGGCTAAAAATCTCATAGATAATGCCAACAATAGTTGTTTGCTGCTAATTTGATGGCATCAAATCTTGAACAGGAGATAATTAATCCTATTATCTTGTGATAGGATTCAATTGAATTTATTATTCAGTTTCTTCACTACATCTATAAATTGTAAGCCTGTAGAGGCAAAACATATGAGATATGAGGGATGAAGGAAGAGGAAGTGGAGATGTGCAAATCTGCTGTTGTAATCTCTTGTTGAACAATAAGAAAGCCGATACCTCTGTTTGGTGGATGTAGCCCAGATTGGTTGGGTGAACCACGTTAAATGCTGTCTCCATTTGTATGATGTGTGTGATTGATTTTAGTTTTCCGCTGTGTATACTCTAACAATTGGTATCAGAGCAATTTGTAGAGATCTATACAGCTAGTTAATATTTTCGATTTGTTGGAAATTGACCTAGGATATTTTGTTGCATGGCTTTGTCAATTATGATCCGTTTGGATTGATGCCTTTTTCGATCGGGTCACTGCATTGTGTGTGGATAATGTCAAATGTTATCTATTTGATTGTATCATTGTGTACATGATCAATTCAATGTGTGTGGGAGGCCATGATCTTCGCTCACGGCAGAGGGAGCCCTTTAAATAGTCGGCCTCCTGCGAACTTCGAAGTAATGTTGGTGTGGCGCTTATCTTTAAAGTTGCAGTGTTTTATACATTACGAATTCTTTGTTGGAGAAACCTCCATGCTGGCGATTGTATGTGCTATTAGCAGTTGCATTGATAAATGGCGGATTGTTTCTTGCCTCCTTCCGCAAGATTTTCGAATCCAGAACTGAACGTTCTTCACAAGAGGTTGTCCAAAGCGTGTAAGCCGTGAGCTGGAGCTGGAGGTTGTCCACAGCCCGTGAGATAGAGCTGGAGGTTGTCCACAGCCCTTGAGCTAGAGCTGGAGGTTGTCCATAGCACGTAAGCCATGAGCTGGAGCTAGAGGTTGTCCACAGCCCGTGAGCTGGAGCTGGAGGTTGTCCACAGCGCGTAAGCCGTGAGCTGGCGCTGGAGGTTGTCCACAGCACGTGAGCTGGAGGACCACTGCGTGTGGGCTGGTACGTATATATCAGTCCGAGAGAAATCGTTTTTTTTTTGTTTGAGCCATTGCTCTGCGTGGTGTGAAAGCTACTAATGATAGCATCAGAGCGTTGAAGCCGGTTCTGCGAAGAAGCCAACTCTAAAGATAATTCAATCCTTGAATACATGTCCGCCTTGCATAACTGCGATAACTCAACCTTGTATACACGTCATAGTGCAAAGGGTTTTGGTCACTTGGCACAAGCGAATCCTGGAGGGATCTTGTCACAGGTAAATCATTGAAACATTTGGGTCATTCTGCATTTGAATGACTACGTGTGGTGTTGTTTTTATTGTTAAATGTCAAAAACTCAAAGTGCTCGATTTGAGATCGAGAAGTTTAATGGGAGAAATAACTTCGAAATCTGGAAAGTCAAGATGCACGATTTACTCGTACAACAAGGTGTGGCGAAGTCACTTTTGGGAAAATCCAAATAACCTCTCGCTATGATGGATGACGAATGGAGTGACATTGATGAAAGAGCACTGACCGGCATACGATTGTGTTTAGCGGATGATGTTTTATTTAACATTGTGTCAGAGAAAACAGCCACTAGTCTATGGACAAAGCTAGAAAAACTGTACATGACTAAATTTATGGGAAACAAAGCAAGCATAAATTTAAAACTGGAAAACATACTAGTAAAGGAATCCTTGATTATATCGATTCTGATGTTTGGGGTCCATCTCCTACAACCTCATAGGAGGATCATCATATTTTGTATCTTTTATAGATGATTTCTCTAGGAAAGTATGGTTCTACATGTTAAAAAGAAAGTCTGATGTATTCACAGTTTTCAAGCAGTTTAGAGCATTAGTAGAAAATATCACTAGAAGAACCATTAAATGTTTAAGAACTGACAATGGTGGTGAGTTTAATTCAAAGGCATTTGATAATTATTGCAAGGAAGTTGGGATCGAAAGACATAGAACTACTGCCTATACTCCTCAGCAAATGGAGTTGCTGAACGCATGAACAGGGCTCTCTTAGAAAGAGCAACAAGTATGCTAAGTAAGTAACGCAAATTTGCATAAGGAATTATGGACAGAAGCAGTATCTACGGCTTGTTATTTGATAAATCGATCACCATCAACTGCAATAGGATGCAAAATTCCTCAAGAGGTATGGAAAGGTCATCCTTGTGATTATTCTAAACTGAAAGTTTTTGGTTGTGATGCATATGCTCTAATTCCGAAACATCAACGTTCTAAATTAGATCCTAAATCAAAAATATATATCTTTGTTGGATATGGTGATGGGATTAAGGGATACAGGTTGTGGGATCCTACTACTCACAAGATCATCATTAACAAAGATGTTAAATTCAATGAATCTTCACTCGATAATCCAGATGTAGATATTAAATTGAAACAAGAAAATGTACCTAAGTTTCAACATATTCAGTTTGAAACCAGTTCAAATTCTGAAGATAGTAAAGATGAACAAGTTTTAGATGAAGATCATGAAGAAGTTCCTACAGATAATAATCAGCAAATTGTGGAAGAACCAGAAACATCTTTAAGAAGGTCCACGAGAATCAGACATCCTCCTAAAAGGTATGATGATTATGTTACTTCAGTTGCTTTAACCGCTAATGATGATGAACCTTTATGCTATTAGAAAGCTGTAGAAGGTTCTAACAGTGATAAGTGGAAAGAAGCTATGAAGGATGAGATGAAGGCATTAGACAAGAATGCCACATGGGACCTAGTAGAACTTCCTAAAGACAGAAAAACTGTAGGACGTAAATGGGTTTTCAAATTGAAAAGGGGTGTTGATGATAAAGAAAATAGGTACAAAGCAAGGCTGGTTGCGAAAGGTTTTTCTTAGAAAGCAGGAATTGACTTTCATGAGATATTCTCACCAGTTGTTAAAATTGTTTCAATTCGGATTGTCTTAGCATTAGTTGCTTTACTTGATTTAGAATTACAACAACTAGATGTTAATACTGCATTCTTACATGGAGATTTAGATGAAGAGATTTATATGGAACAACTTGAAGGGTTTGTTCAAAATCGCAACAAGAAATTTGTCTGCAGGCTCAAGAAATCATTGTATGGTCTGAAGCAGTCGCTGAGACAATGGTAAAAGAAATTTGATTCTTTCATGATGAGTCAAAATTATATAAGAAGTGAATATGATCATTGTGCTTACTTTAAGAAATTAAGTAATGGCATATTCATTATCTTAGTATTATATGTTGACGATATGCTTTTAGCAAGCAAAAGCATAAGTGAGATCAACAGGTTAAAGGCTCAGATGGCTAGGACGTTTGATATGAAAGATCTAGGAGCAGCAAGACAGATTTTGGGCATGGAGATTTTCAGAGATAGGAGCAATGGTAAGCTGTGGTTATCACAACATAAGTATATTGAGAAAATACTCTTAAGGTTTGGTATGAACAATGTGAAGCCAGTTTCAGTCCCTTTAGCTTCCCATTTTAAGCTTTCTTCAAGTTTATGTCCTAATACAAATGAAGAAAAGGAATATATGTCTCGAATACCTTATGCTAATGCAGTAGGAACTTTGATGTATGCGATGGTTTGTACACGACCAGATATTTCACATGCAGTTGGGGTTGTCAGTAGGTATATGGCAAATCCAGGGAAAGAACACTGGGCAGCAGTGAAATGGGTGCTTCGGTATTTGAGAGGCACAAGTGTTTATTGTATCACTTATAAGTTATAACAAAAGTAGTGAATTTGTTTGCGGATATGTTGATTCCAATTTTGCAGGTGATTTGGATAAGAGAAGGTCAACTTCAGGGTATGTCTTTTCTCTTGCAGGTGGAGCTATTAGCTCGATGTCAAAGCTACAAAACATTGTTGCTTTATCCACTACAGAAGTAGAATACATAGCTGCTTCACATGCTTGCAAAGAAGCGGTTTGGTTGAAAGGTTTGTTTGGTGAGTTTGGTAGGCTGCAAGACAACATAAAGTTATTTTGTGATCGTCAAAGTGCAACTCATTTGGCTAAAAATCCAGCCTATCATAGTAAATAAAAGCATATACCTATAAAGTACCATTTTGTAAGACAGGTTATAACTGAACGGGGAGTCTCTCTTGAAAAAGTGCATACAAAGGAAAACTGTTCAGACATGTTCACGAAACCAGTTTTATTAGAGAAGCTACAATGGTGTCTGGCTTCTCTTGGCTTGCAGAAAAAATGAAAAGAATAAACAAGAACGAGGTATCAGGCTAATTGTTGTCAAGGTGGAGATTGTTGAGATTTTGTAGTTTATTTTTGGCTAAAAATCTCATAGATAATGCCAACAATAGTTGTTTGTTGCTAATTTGATGGCATCAAATCTTGAAGAGGAGATAATTAATCCCATTATGTTGTGATAGGATTCAATTGAATTTATTATTCAGTTTCTTCACTACATCTATAAATTGTAAGCTTGTAGAGGCAGAACATATGAGATATGAGGGATGAAGGAACAGGAAGTGCAGATGTGCAAATCTGCTGTTGTAATCTCCTGTTGAACAATAAGAAAGCCGATACCTCTGTTTGGTGGATGTAGCCTAGATTGGTTGGGTGAACCACGTTAAATGTTGTCTCCATTTGTATGCTGTGTGTGATTGATTTTAGTTTTCCGCTGTGTATACTCTAACAAAGCCTACTCCCTCTCCTAAAGCATCACACTCCAAAATGAAGGGTTGTGTAAAATCTGGCAAGGCCAGCACTAAGCATCGACTCATCACCTCCTTGAGCCTGTCAAAGGCTCTCTGCGTTGTATCAGTCCAACTGAATGCCCCTTTCTTGGTGAGATCAGTGAGGGGTGCAGCAAGCTGGGAAAATCCCTTGAAAAACTTCTAGTAGTAGGTGCAGATACCTACAAATCCCCGGAGTTCTATCACATTCTTAGGCTCGGGCCATTCCCGGATGGCCTGGATCTTCTCCTCGTGGACTCTCACTCCGTCCACACCAATAATATGCCCCAAATAGAGCTTCTTTGTCAACCCAAACTCGCACTTGGAGAGCTTAGCATAGAAATTTTGCTCCTCCAAAATACGCAGTACAGCCTCAATGTGTTGCAAGTGCTCCTCCCAAGTGCGGTTGTATATAAGGATATCATCGAAGAACACCAGCACAAAATTCTCCAACTAACCACAAAAGATGTGGTTCATACAAGACTGGAAAGTGGCCGATGCGTTGGTTAGCTCGAAGGGCGTCACCAAAAACTCGAAATGGCCATAATGGCACCTGAAAGCAGTCTTGGGGACATCCTGGTCCCTCACTCGTATCTGATGGTATCCCGACCTCAGATCGATCTTGGAGAAGAATTTCGAACCCCTCAGCTCATCCATTAACTCGTCAATCCGCGGGATGGGGTATCACTTCTTCATCGTCTTCTTGTTGAGAGCCCGGTAGTCGATGCACATCCTCAATGTGCCATCCTTCTTCTTCACCAACACAACAGAAGAAGAAAATGGGCTAGTACTGGGCCGGATATGTCCCAGTGCTAAGAGTTCATGTATGCCTCTCTCAATCTCATCCTTGTATGCTTTCGGATGCCTATAGGGTGTGGTGATCATAGCCTGAATACCCTGCTCCAGCTCAATGGTATGCTCAAACCCCCAGTCTGGTGGCTGTCTTGGTGGTATATCCCCAAAAACCGTGGAGCCCCTGTCCAAAATCAATTGCACATCTGGGTGAACTTCTTGCCCTATGGCCCCTGCCTCTAAAATACGTAGCTCTACTTCCCACTCTATGTCTCCCTTCTGGAAGTCTGCCTCCATCTGGTGTGTTGAAACTGTCTACAGAGGATAGGTGTGCATGCCTCGAATCATCACATGCTTACCACTCTTCTTGTCCATCCACTCCATCTCCAAAGTCTCCCAGTCGGTGGTGACCTTCCCCAGCGTGATCAACCACTGCACTCCCAGCACCACGTTGGTGTCTAGAATGTCTACCACAAAAAAATGATTTGTCATAGTGTAGGTCCCCATGGTCACTGCTAATGCCGGAATGTATCTAGCACACTGCATAGTTCTGGCACCTGGTACTAGTACTGAGAAGCCATCTAAGCTCTTTGTCTATATGCCCCTCTTCTCTACCACCTGGGCATCAATAAAGTTGTGAGTGGCACCACTATCTACCAAAATTGAAACACGTTGTCCCTGAACGGTGCCTCAATGTTGGGGCCCTTGTTTTTGAAATACTTGGTTAGAACATTTTGAATTTTGACCTTTTGAGTTGCAGCATGAAGACACATGGCAATCGCGACCGCGTCGCAACTACCAGGAGTCGCGGAGCTATCAAGGTGGCGCGGAAGCATGAGATAGCTGAAGAAGGAATACGCACAAGTACAGATGAAGAAAACAACAACAGAAGACAGAAAGCGGAACACGCAGATAAACAGGAGAGAAGCTGGGAGCAGCTGAAGAAAAGGCACAGAGGAACTGAGAGTCGCGAGAGCGGGTGAATAAATAACAGTCACCCAGCTGAAAGAAGAGGATGCTGCAGAGGTTGCGAGGCTCGTAACAGGAGAAGAAGCACAGAGCGACTGCGGGAAATCATGCACGACACTTCTATGGTTTCTAATCTTCTCTATTCTACCTTTCTGTTCCGCAAGACATCTGTATCAGAGTTGTAAGCTATCGCTGAAAATGCTATGTAATCATGTGCTTGGCCAAAAGATTAATACAATGAAAGGTTGTTGTCTCAATGAGAGGTTTACATGCATGTAATGTGTTTATGCTGGTTTAAAATTTTATTTGTCTGAATGCCTATTAAGTGCTCTTGCGTATATGACTATGTCTATATAATCGATGCATTGTCCATCATGAGTTGCGATTTTGTTCCTTGCCATTGATCTCATCCCCTTCTGCATGTGATTGCGGCACGCCTCGGGTGAGACTCAGTGCTCTCCGGAGTAGGGTGAAAATGCCGGCGTGATCCTAGACTACACCGGACCCCTTTGTTGGCCACAACTCCTGAACCTGGGTCTTGTCCGCGAGACCTGACTCCTCGCCAACAAATGGTTCCGTTGCCGGGACCTGCATGTTCTGAGGGGACCTAGATCATGGTATCGAGGATTTTTGAAGGAGAGATACGACGATGGTGGGATAATCATCTTGACCAGTTCATTGCTCAGCAAGCAGAGCTGACCAAGAAAAAGGAGGCGGCGATCAAGGAGCTCGTCCTTTTCTCTGACTCAGCCAGTGATACGTATGAAATTTTCTGGGGAAGGTTCCCTACCGACCTTTACAATTGGTTGCAGAGATTACGAGCGACGGTGCCTCAAGAGGGCTTGCGGAAGATAAACCGCAGGTGGGCGCACGAAGATCTGGTGGCGCTGCATCGGGTGGACACTGAACTAACCCGCGCGGTGGATTTTTGGGTAAGGACCACGTTGGAAGGATACACTGTGGAGTTTGCTGCTGAGTGCTATCAATCTTTCTCTAAAGCCGAGGTTGTCTTCCACTCAGGGCTAAGAGGGAAGCTGCTTAAGGAGATTCCGCTGTGGATTAAAGCTCTGATGGTGGATGAAGGGTTGATTGAATTCCACAAAACGAGTATGGAAGCGTAAACCACCCGTGCTGGGGGAAGGGTTGAGGGGACAGATGCTACGTAGAATGTGAAAGCGGGAAGCGGGGAATGGATGTTGAGTCCGCATGCAAGTTGAGGGAGCGACGTGCGCATCGGCGGGCACAGATCGCCGATAGGTGGCAAAGAAGGGTGATGCAAGATTTGAAGAGACGGGAGTTCGAGAGGAAAAATCAGAAGGAGGTGCCTCAGAGAATAGGAATTATGGATTTGGATACCCGGGAAGAAGACGGGACAGCGGTGGAAGTGCAATGGGTGCATGGGAGCCCAGCGACGCGAGGAAGAGAGATGGTGACTAGCGAAGACGATGAAAAGATGCAGCCCGAAGAGAGTTCCGATGACGAATGGCACGGCGTGATGCAGCGGATGTTTCAAGAGCAGACGGCACTCACCCCTCCAGGCAGCCCTACTTCCCACATTCTGCATGGCCAGGATCCCTACCTTCCCCTGGTACTGTATCAACCTTTAAGTAATATTTTCATTCAGTTACAAGCATTGAGTCAGTTATACAGTAGTTCATCAGTGTCAGTAACGTCCGGTAATAACAGCGTTACTAGTAGTGTTGTATTCCCTAGTGGAACCGTTACGTAACCAGGACCTGGAGGATTTATCCTGGTCAATACTCCGCAAGTACACATGGCTGGATCTTTCACCCGGTATCCAGAGTTCTCTGGCCGGGGCAATGATGATGTAGAGCAACACTGGTATCTGTGCGAAGCCATCTGGAGGGCTCGGCAGACGCCAGATGCAGGGAAGTTAATAGAGTTCCAAACCACGCTCAGAGAGAGGGCTCTGCGATGGTTTATCAAGTGGTCCGAGGCTCATCCTAACCCCGTAATTGTGGACGTAAAGCGGGATTTTGTCCGCGAATTCAAGCTTCCCCAGACAGACCAGCAGGGCCTGTCCGAGTTGTGGGAAATTAAGCAGAAGGAAGGTGAGACCGCGTGGGAGTTGATGCGGCGATTCAAGGACGCGATTGGGAAACTCAGCTACCCGATCGATCCAAACCACCAGAGGGACTGGTTCATCAAGGCTCTGCTTCCCTTGACACGAACCCCTCTCACTCAGCAGAAGATTGATAATTTGCAGGACGCTTTGGAGCAGGCCATGAAGATTGAAGCCATGGCGGGTTACCCCCAGGAATATCGGGGGGGGCCGGCCCCGCAAGATCCTTCTTTGATAGGGTTGCAACACCAGATCGCCAGCTTGATTGAGAAGCTCAAGGAGCTCTAGCCGGTGAGACCCGCGCGGCCGAATGTTTGGTGCACTCATTGCCTGGTCGAGGGCCACGTCGCAACCGAGTGTCCCCGGTTGCGCGGCGCAGGGGTAGGACCCTCGGTCGCAGCAATCCAGGGGGGTCCACCACCTGGTGGTGGCGCGGCGATGAATCCGCAGGGGGTCTACCAGCTGCAACAGCCTTACGCGGGGTTCCCACCTCAACCGGGTTCCTCCACCACAGAGTACTGCGAGATTTGCCGGACGCTGGGGCATCCTCCTCGGATGTGCCCGATACTACAGAAGTACTCCACGGTCCCAAATAATGTGTACTTGCGGATCGATTGGATCGTCCCTCCTACAGGGTGAACGAGGCCCCAAGGGGAAGAGGTGGCGGCATGCAGGGAGGCCGCACAGGCGGACGTGGTCCGGTGAAATGCTACAACTGTGACCAGGAGGGTCACGTGGCTCGAGAATGTCCCCTTTCGCGACGACCCTGGTGTTCCCAGTGTCGGGTAAACGCCCACGCCACAGAGGACTGTCCGGAGCTCATCAAGAAGTGGGAAGAACGGGCGAGGCAGAGGGGAGCGAATCTGATAAACTCAGAGCCGCGAGGGACCGCGACCCCAGACATGCAGAACGCCGCGATCGTGACGAGGGGCGGGAAGAAAACTAGAGAGGATGCCCACGGGAAGGAGCCAGCACGAGTGGTTCGGTCGGCATCCCCGATGATGTTAATCAGGCCCGAAGCCCAAAAGAAGTATTTCCAGGGGGCAGTTGAGGCGTTTGCCCAGCTGCGGGACGAGGGAGGTCTGGAGGAGCCCATGCTGCCGGAATCTGGGGCGCAGAACGTCACAGGTACTGTGGTCGAGGATTGGCTTCGGCTATTCCTTAGGATTGTTGACAATGCTGCGCTGCGGCAGCAGCTCAAGCATGCTTTGGAAGGAGCACTGCAGGGGCGCACAGGACTTAGAGATCCGGCGAATGCTGCCCCTCAATACGTGCAGCGCGTCGAGCGGAACAAGCAACGAACAGGCAAAGAATTCCGGCTTAACACGCAGGTTGCGGGATTCCAAATCAGCGACACCATGCTGGACTTAGGGTCCGACGTCAACATTCTGCCACGGAAGACGTGGGAGGCTCTTGGAAGGCCACAGCTAGCCTACTCGCCAATCCAACTCAGGATGGCGAACCAGTACTGTATTCTGCCAATCGGCCGACTCGAGGGTGTCGAGGTTGACATTGCGGGGGTGAAGACATACACCGATTTTGAGGTTATTGATATCATGGGCGACAAGGATCCCTATCCTGCCTTACTCGGCATTGACTAGGCTTTTGAGAATTACGCCATCATCGACCTTAAAAAGGAGCTGATGATCTTCGAGGATGGGGAGGTACGGGTCACCCAGCCCCTTGACCCGTATCAAGGCCCGCGATATACGGAAACAGTGGACAATCGGGAGGATGCTCAGATGATGGACCACCTTTATCAAATGACCGCAGGAAAGCGGGACGATTATATTAACCCGACAGCGACTGGCTCTGTCAATTGGCGGAGTGTGCAGAGCTCGGAGCTCGGATCCGAACTCGCGTGGGAAGACTGGCAGCAAGGGGGGTATGAGACCACCACACTGAGATGTGCTACCATTGCCCAAGTCCGGTGGGTGGGGACTGAGATCCGCAGATATCCCACCTTGTCGAACATGCAAGCGATCAATAATTTCATTACCAAGGTGGAAGACATGGTCCCAGACGAAAGCCGGATGCCACTTTTGGATGTGGCCTTGCAATCCACGTCGGCCCGGTGGTGGAAAAATCACCGCAACACTCTGTTGCGATGGGAGTGCATGGCGGATGCTCTGCGGGCACGCTTTAAAGAGGATGAAGGACCTTGCAGTATGTTGAAGTATCATGGAACTTCCGACCCGCGACACCATTTGCGGACATGCGAGGAGCAGTGGCGTAGCACCAGGTACCCTGAAGAGCTGTGGGTCCACAAGTTTATCCACTCCCTGGGTACAATTCCCCAGGCCTGGTACCTGGAGGAAGAGCGAAAACAGGGAACCCGCTCTTGGGAGGAAGTCACGGACAAGTTCGTTCGGTGCTTCTTGTTCGAAGGGGAGACGGCGCAGGAGTCTCGAGCCCTACAGGGAATCAAGGAGGTCTTGTTTTTCCGCCATCCCGAGCCCGACGGGGGCCCGGTTGTGTCACGACCTGAGGTCAGGCGCGAGTTGGTCTGCCACCGGATTGACGGCGATCCGGATGAGGATAGTCTGGAGGACCTCAGGCATCTCTATTTTGACGAAAAGGAAGGCGAGCGGAACATCAGTGAAGAGCCGACGACTGAAGGAGTCCATTTACAGCCACTAAAGACGAAGAAGCTGAACATTGGAACAGACGAGAAACCCAAGCTGGCAACGGTGGGAGATTACTGGGACGAGGAAACGACAAAAAAAAAATTCAGCCTCCTCCGAGAATACGAAGACTTGTTCCCGTCCTCGGTTGCGAACCTGAAGGGGATCAAGGGGGACCTGGGCGAAATGCGCATCGTGCTGAAACCGGGGGCCAGGCCGGTGAAGCACCGACCCTACCAGCGGAACCCACGTATCAAAGAAAAGGTCAAGACGGAGATCGACAAGATGCTGGCTGCAGGTCTTATCTTTCCAGTAGAAGAAGCAGAGTGGGTGAGTCCCATTGTCATCCAGAACAAGAAGGACAAAGCGGAGATACGTGTCTGCGTAGACTACCGGAGTCTGAACAATGCCTGCATCCACGATCCGTTTCCCACTCCTTTCAGTGATGAAGTTCTAGATCATGTTGCGGGAAACGAAGCCTATTCCTTCATTGATGGGTTTTCGGGTTACCATCAGGTGCGCATCGCCGAAGAAGACAAAGCAAAGACGACATTCACCACTGAGTGGGGATCATTCGCATACCATGTTATGCTGTTTGGTCTGAAGAACGCACTGGCTGTGTTTTCCCGGATTGTAATTGCTGCATTCCGGGAGTACATTCACAAGTTCCTGGAGGTCTACATGGACGACTGGACCGTATACAGCCTGTTGAAGAAACACGCCTCCCTGTTGCGTATTATGTTCGACCAGTGTCATCAGCTGCAGATTTCCTTGAACTTGAAGAAATGTATTTTGCAGTTCCATTCGGCACACTCTTGGGCCACGTGGTGTGCAAGCAAGGGGTCTGTGTCGATCCCGCCAAGGTCGCGGTCATCGTTCACATGGAAGCCCCCGAGACCGTGAAGCAGTTGCGGGCACTGCTCAGGCACACAGGATATTACAGGCGGTTTATCCGCAACTACGCAAAGATCACGGCCCCTTTGGAGAAACTGTTGCGGAAGTCAGAAGTATTCCAGTGGACGGAGGAGTGTAGGAAAGCCCTTGACACCTTGAAGGAGAAGTTGGCGACGGCACCCATACTTGTTCATCCCGACTGGGATAAGCAGTTCCACGTGCATATTGATGCGTCTGGTATTGCACTTGGGGCTGTCTTGACGCAACCCGGGGAGACGACAGTTGACCACTCTGTCTACTTTGCCAGCCGCAGGTTATCGAACGCGGAGAAGAATTACACCACGACCGAGCGAGAAGCGTTGGCGATGGTGTATTCCCTCCAGAAGTTCCGCCACTATCTTCTGGGCGGCAAATTCACATTCTTTACGGACCACTCTGCATTGAAGTATCTGGTGAATAAGCCTGTGTTGGAAGGACGGATCTGTCGCTGGCTTCTACTTTTCCAGGAATTCACGTTTGAGGTGATTGTCAAGCCCGGCAAGTTGAATGTCGGTCCCGATCATTTATCCAGGTTGGAGATGGGAGAGAATGAAGGCTCGTTGGACGATCAGCTGCCGGATGCCGACCTCTTCCGAGTGGAAGCAATACCGGATTACTTGGCTGACATTGCCACTTATCTGACCACGGGACAATGCCCTCAGGATTACACCCCGCTCCAGAAACGCCACCTGGTTGTCCGAGCGGCCGACTACCAATTGATCGCGGGGCAGCTATACAAACTGGGCCTCGATGAGGTGTTGCACAGATGCGTCCTTGACCATGAACGGGAAGCGGGGATGTGGGAATGTCACAGCGGTGTTGCGGGAGGGCATGTGGGTGCGAAACCCACCGCAAGAAAGGTGCTCCAAGCTGGCCTGTGGTGGCTGACAGTACATGCTGACTGTAAGGCCTACGTGAAGCGCTGCGATGTTTGCCAGCGGACGGGAAGGCCTTCTCACTGGGACGAGCTTCCGCTACACCCAGTGCATGTGTTGCGGCCGTTCGAAAAGTGGGCTGTCAATTTTGTAGGTCCCATCGCCCCGGTCGCCAGACACTCCAAAGCCCGGTACATCATTACCGCCACGGATTACCTCACCCGGTGGGCTGAGGCAGTGGCGGTACGCAACTACTCGGCAGAGACCGCTGCCCGGTTCATTTTTTAACACATCATCAGCTGGTTTGGCTGCCCACGAAGCTTAACCAGCGATCAGGGTACGCATTTCATTAATGCCACGGTCAAGTCACTACTGGACACATTCATGATTCAGCATCATAAAAGCAGCCCATACCACCCGCAGGCCAATGGTACTGTGGAATCATTCAACAAGATTCTTGAAAAAGGCTTGACTAAAATTTGCAATGCTCAGCGCGACGATTGGGATGAGCGTCTCCCAGCGGCATTGTGGGCCTACCGAACCACGGTGAAACGCTTGACCAATCAGACGCCATTCCAGTTAGTGTATGGCCGGGAAGCTGTGATCCCCGCCGAGTTCACTGTACCCAATCTTCTGATCGCTACGTCTCTTCAGTTCTCAGAAGAGGAGTCACTTCGGGAACGCCTCCAGGAGCTACAGGAGCTAGATGAGGCACGATTCCTGGCGGAATTCCACCAGAAGGTTCAGAAGGCCAGGCAGAAAGCGTGGCACGACTGCCACATCAAGACCAAAGCCTTCGAAGTTGGCGGCAAAGTTCTCTTATATGATAGCCGGTTCCAGAAGTTTCCAGGCAAGCTCCAGATGCACTGGTTGGGACCCTACTTTGTCATCGAGATCCGCGACTTAGGAGCCGTTCGGTTGGCACAGCTGGACGGTACAGTTCTCCCTGGGTGGGTGAATGGCGCACGCCTGAAACCCTACCAGGAGTAGGTACCTTTCACTTCTCATCAATAACTCTCGCACCCGAGAGCACCCGTAGCGTAGCTTAGTTGAATAACTCTCCCGCAACCGGGATGAGTGTAGGGAGTCTTTTCCGTTTATAGGTAGTCTGTCAATAACCGGTCAGTTGCGGGGACCGCGCCGCAACCGACTGTGGTCGGGGCGGCATCAGTCCAGCGTGTCACGGCGCCAGTCCAGCGTGTCGTCCTTGTAGGATCCATCCACGTGCCAGTATCAGTCCAGGTCATTTCCGTCAGTCCTTTTTGTCAGTCTGTAGGATCGCTCAGATTTGCATCATAAATTACCATAAGTAGACAGTAATCGTACCATAATCATTTGCCATCATCCGCAGTTCCCTCAGCCGTCGCGTCCGCCCATTTCCCCATCGTCAGCAACTGTCAGATTACACACAGGCACGCGATCGATCGCACGATTATCGCAGGCAAGAAGGCCAACAAGAATTAATTGTCGTTATGGGGTCTCATCAACTCCGCTCGTGCCTAGTGATGACATAACTTGCATGGAAACCAACAGCACGAGAATGACGGACCAGTTCAATTTGGCAATTGCAGCGACACCAGAGCGATTGAAGTCTCAAAACGCACCGCACCAAGATAGAAGCTCCAGAAGAATTCTCCAGGTTTACCAGCGTCGTGCCAAGATGCCAAAGGCTCTCTTATCCGTTGCTGAACCAACGCTGGACAGTCGAATCCACAGAACAGAGTCGCTGGTTGGCAAATATGACAGTGCAGCGTTGATAGACGCCAACCTGTCCGACCCAGCCGAATTCCCCCACCTCCATTGGCAGACATATATGGAGCATCACTACACACCAGGCAGTAGCTCAAACAGCCGAATGCGACAAGAGTACAGGGGCCTCCAGCAATCGTCCTTGATGAATTTAAGGACTCTTCCTGTTTTTGGGACTACAGGACCGGCCCTGCAATGCACCCGGTTCCTCCTCAGCCGAATTCAGAACGGGTCCTTGTGGCTAAACGAGGAGATCCCCATTCACGCTGAAGACATTCATCGACTCACAGGGCTATCCCAGAATGGCGCAGATGTCTCCACTGCCGGTCAGACATCTTCCAAGCGCGCCCGAAAGTCGGGTGATACAGACCTCTATACCAAGTATGGCACTCGCCGGGGGGGAAAGGTGCCAAAATTGATTTGATTAACAAGCCGGAGATTCGGTTCGCTTGCTATCTCATTGCTAGCAAGACGATGCGACATTATACCAAAGGAGAGTGCACCTTGGATACAATCTCCATTGCGGAGCACTGTGTCCAAGGCACCAGGCTGAATTGGTGTTCTTTCGTGCTCAAAGAACTGTTCGCGGCATGCGAAGAGAATTATAAGCGCACCACTAGTTTCATCTATGGTTACCTGATTGTAGCTTTTTCCATGTGGAAATGGCACATTCCTCCTGTCCGGCTGCCGGCAGAAACTACCGCGAGCCAGCCCCTCGCGATGAAATTCACCCCGTGGGAGGTGTCCTCTGACCCCAGCACTAAACAGGTGAACGCGGAAGCGTTTCGGGCGTGGTACGGGTTAATGAGAGATGTGGTGGCTAACCAGCAACGGGTGCCCAGGCCCCTGTTGGACGAGTATAGTAAGCAGGTATGGTTCGGGGTAAGCCACAAGCACACTTACCTCCACCCCACTTGCGTGCCGGAAGCCACCTTCCACATGGCGCCGCTCCGATTCCAGCTGGATGATGATACCTTTCACCGCGAGGTCTCTGCGTGGCCGGGGGTCATAAAGCACATCCGCGACGAGATCCCCAGATATAACTTCGAGCGGATGCTGCCGAGACAGCCGCAGTAGGGTCCTCACAGGCCGCGGCAGGACCTTCTCAGGATGCAGCCGGGACCTCACAGGAACTGCCCGAATCACTGGTCCCCGTCGTACAACACTTCAATGCCCAGGTACGAAGTCTCAACGTGGCGACCCAAGTTGTTTCAAGTGGTGCCCCTTTGTTTCCCTTATTTTCTGAATTCCACCTTAGTCGTTCTCTTGCTCCGTCCCATACTGCCCCTCTCACTTCTCCCATCCCCACCAACTTATTCACTTCTACCAGCCCCATCATCACCCCGATGGGCGAAACGGGCCCGGGACCTGATCAATCAGACCCCCTCCATCCAAGCGGGCCCGCACCGCCGTCCCTGCTCCGGTGGTGGACCTTACTGATGATGATCCGCCATCCACTCCACTCACAGGGACATTAATTCCGGAGGAACCCCTGATCGATCCATCAGAATTCCTCAACATTCGCCTCCCCCATACCTCCTCCACCCCGTCCACCGCTCCCTCCACCGGCCGTCCACCTGCCACTTCGTCTGTTCCATCCAACTCATCTGCCACTGTATCAGACCCTCTTATCCGGGAACTCTTTGGAGGAGACCACGGGGCTGAAGTCACCTCCAGTATTGAGGCCGTAGTACCACCAGTCGACCCCGTGGCCACACCCCAAGGTTCTTTCTCTACTATATTTACCCGGCTGGCCAATGTTGGGGCTGACTCAGTCGAGGCTCCGCCTGAGCATGCTGACCCTCCCCCCACAGACCAGACCACTCAGCAAGAACGGCCAGATTCCGATATGGGCACATCAATGCAGCAATAGACACCGGTGTCCCCTCCTGAGAACTCCAACAGATCAGTGGCCAGTGGGCAACCTCTGCAGGAGCGAATGCCGGAGCAGGGCGCTTCCGGCAACCCCAACGTAGAAACATGGGGTACAGGCCAGTTGTACCTATTCATTCAGCGGGCGGCCCTGCAGGCCGAACAGCTTCATTCAGAGCTGCAGCAGCGGTGCGCTGAGCAGCACCACCAGATCACAGCGCTTACTGAACAGTGCGATCAGCTGACCAAGGAGAAGACCTACCTGCAGGAGCAGGTCACCATTGCCGCTCAGGCGTTCTCAGACCTATGGCCCACTGTAAGGGCTCATCATGCCCCACTTCCTGACGATATAGCGAAGAGCAATGTAGCAGTCCAAGCTTACCACGTTCGGTCTGCTTTCACTGGGCTATGCAGGGAGAATCAGGAACTCCAAGCGGCGTTAGCCGCACGGCCCGCGCTCCCCGACCCACAGATTGTCTACTCAGAACAGGTGGCTGCCAAGCAGACCCAGGCAGCTCGCATGCAGGCGACCCTTCACTCCACAGCGTGCGAGGCTTACAACCTCCTGCGAAGTCTGCAGGAGTGTTCACTCGCCCTCACTGTCAAAACGCAGCCCATCTCTGCCCAGCTGCAACAGATTTCCAGGGAAATTCAGGAGACTGCAGACCCAGCGCGGTTAGATCAGCTCTATGCCCAGGCGGACGAGCTTGAGGTTCAAATGCAACAGACCGAGGCCAACTCAGCAGCGGCCAAGCAGTTCATTCGGGAAATCCGTCCGCCCATTCAAGCCAGTGCCAAATCAATACAACAGCTGGATGCAAAGGCCGAGACCCAGCTTACCACGATGTTCGGGGCTGTCCTGACGAATATAGAGAAGGCCGCTGCCACCAGGATCACTGAAGAAGTAGACTCGCTAATGCAGGAATGGCAGCAAGCTGTGTCGGACTTCACCAGGCTGAAAGATATAGCGCTCCGCAGGGTCCCGGAGCTGGGGCCCTTGTTTGAACAGCCGCTTGGAGGAGCACAGCAGGAAAGGGCACGGGACGAAGGCACACAGGCCGAACAGGGCACGGGAGCCAGCGGGGCAATGGAGGTGGAAGCTGTCATTTGTGATTGACTCGGGGACGAGTCAAGGAATTGTGGTCGGGGCCTGTTGGGGCCCTTGTTTTTGAAATACTTGGTTAGAACATTTTGAATTTTGACCTTTTGAGTTGCGGCATGAAGACACATGGCAATCGCGACCGCGTCGCAACTACCAGGAGTCGCGGAGCTATCAAGGTGGCGCGGAAGCATGAGATAGCTGAAGAAGGAATACGCACAAGTACAGATGAAGAAAACAACAGCAGAAGACAGAAAGCGGAACACGCAAATAAACAGGAGAGAAGCTGGGAGCAGCTGAAGAAAAGGCACAGAGGAACTGAGAGTCGCGAGAGCGGGTGAATAAATAACAGTCACCCAGCTGAAAGAAGAGGATGCTGCAGAGGTTGCGAGGCTCGTAACAGGAGAAGAAGCACAGAGCGACTGCGGGAAATCATGCACGACACTTCTATGGTTTCTAATCTTCTCTATTCTACCTTTCTGTTCCGCAAGACATCTGTATCAGAGTTGTAAGCTATCGCTGAAAATGCTATGTAATCATGTGTTTGGCCAAAAGATTAATACAATGAAAGGTTGCTGTCTCAATGAGAGGTTTACATGCATGTAATGTGTTTATGCTGGTTTAAAATTTTATTTGCTAATGTCTGAATGCCTATTAAGTGCTCTTGCGTATATGACTATGTCTATATAATCGATGCATTGTCCATCATGAGTTGCGACTTTGTTCCTTGCCATTGATCTCATCCCCTTCTGCATGTGGTTGCGGCACGCCTCGGGTGAGACTCACTGCTCTCCGGAGCAGGGTGAAAATGCCGGCGTGATCCTAGACTACACCGGACCCCTTTGTTGGCCACAACTCCTGAACCTAGGTCTTGTCTGCGAGACCTGACTCCTCGCCAACACTCAAACACGCAGTGTCATATACTTTGGAACCCCTCGCAAAGATGCAAGGACTCCTCCTATGGGTGCAAACACTGTTTCTCCTGCTCCTGGGGGAGGAGGTCGTGGATGTTCCCCTCTCTGCACTATAGTGTTGGCCTCTCCCTCTATCTCCTCATAGACATCTTCTTCTCCCTCACTGTCGGAGAAGACCTCTATGTAATGTGCCTTCCCTGCGACACATCGATGACCCGGTGCCCATGGCTCATGGCTCCTGGCATGTGAAGCATAGCTTCCTCCATCTCAAGTCTCTCAAGGTATCATCGTCCAAAGGCCCCCTGCCTTGGTTCCCCTTCGGCGGTGGAACTCTCGTGTCCCTCCCCTTTGACTGAAATGTCAGTCTCTGGGGGAAAGGAGCTTTGAACCTGGGCAAAGCATCCTGCAAGTCTCTCGTCCTCCCGATTGCATCTTGAAGTGTAGTAGGCCTTATGGATCTGACTAGCCCACGCAAAGGTTCTTCCAACCCATCAATGAACATGTAAATCGTCCTGGCTGAGGACAAGTCGAGTACCATCACTGAAAGTCTCAAGAACTCGGAAATGTAAGTTTATGGGTTCTCGATCTGCTTGAGTTTGGTCAGCTCGACAAAATGCTCTTCCGAATCCTTTCAGTCAAACCGCTCCACCAATCTCCGTGGGAACTCCACGTACGTTGTCACTGTTGAGTGACCCAGTGTGGCCATCCCATGGAACCACCAGTCATGGGCCTCTCCCTCAAGGTGCAGTGCTGCCACCTTGACAGCCTCCCCCTCTGCCATCTGATTCAGCTGAAAATAAATGTCCAGCTTCTCCACCCAAGCTTTCGTTGAACATTTAGATGACCCGTCATAAGTTGGCAAGAAAAACCTGCCCACGGTACGTTGCAGCTCACCTCCCTGCGTGTACCCACCACCTCTGTTCTGGTTGTAGGGTCTGTTGCTGTTCTTGAGCTGGAAAAAGTCGTGGAAAGTGAGAGCTTCACCAAACTCTCGCCCATAAGAATGATACTCTGCAAAATAGTCCCCCAAATGAGCCACCTCCGGCTGCTGTGGTCCTCCCGTTCCGGTACCTGTAGTCAAGAATGTGGGCATCGTGGAACGTGGGGGAGTGTGTGGCACCACTTGCTGTGCTGTGTTATGCTCCTGTATGTGATGGGAAGTGTCGGATCCCTCACCAATGTGAAAACCCCTTGGGGTTTCACGCTGTCTGCTATCCGCGGCAAACTTCTGTCCCATCTCCTCTATCTTCCTCGAGAGCTCCTGCACAGATTTCAGGAGGAGATTCCCAAACTCATTCTCGTCATCTCTTTCTTCAGCCATAGGTTCTTCCTCCTCTGTGTCCACCACTGGAATGAAGTCCACTTCTCCAAATGTGGCCTCGAGTCTCCGCTCTCGGCTCCTGTATCTCTTTGTCCAGTAAGTGATGTATTCCTTTCCTCCGGGTGTCATAGATCGATCTGCTCCATAGGTTGAGCCAAGTATATGAGCTCTGATACCACTGTAATATTTCGAATAGGAAATAAATAGCAATATAAAGCAACATAAACAATAACTACAACAAATAGAGAGGCATCATGAAAAACACTGCAAACATGGAGAAAAGCTGAGCCATTTTATTATAATCTAAAAGAGGGAAATGTGTACAAAGGTGATCAGAATGATGGCACCTTGGCTTGCTCAAGGCAAGCTAAAAATACTTCAGAATCCCACTGTGAATGGCTACTCTCTCTCTCTGACTGCGTAACTCCCTGAGCTGTTGCTGCTACTGTTGGAATTGCTGCCTCTATCTGGAATGGAGCTGCTCCTTGGGGCTGTTCCTCCAAAAACCTGGAAAAACCCAGGAAGGAATTCAGGAAAGGCTGACCTCGGAATTTGACCCCCTTGGGAAAATCATGCATTCCTGGTGAGTACGCTGGCCCTGAACTGTAAAACTGAAAATGGTGGCTTCCTCCTACTACAAAAGATGACTTGTGAAGGGTTGATCCCTTCCCACTTCTCCCGGGTGAAATCCCTGATCTTCCCTCACTCACGGTGCTGCCTCCTCCCAAGACTGCGTAATCCCTGAGTGTGAATGCGCTGCCTTAGTGACTGCGTGGCTCCTGGCTCAAAGGTACTGCGTGCACTGCTATGAAAATCGATGGTGAACCTCCTCACTTGAGCGAACACTCGAAGTCCCCCAAGGCTGAGGTTGGGATCTCCACTCGGAGACACCCGTGTGTTGAACAACACTTGCAGACTTCGCTAAACAGCGTAAGCGTGCTCAATGTCAGATAGACAGAAAATCAGAAGATGCATAATAGAATGACTTAATGGCTAGCCTCTCCCTCCTTTTATGCTTGAGAGCCTAGCTCTCCCTTGGGCCCCACTCAACTGCGTTGTCCCCTCATGGCCACGTTGTCCCCACTAGACTTTGTTGTCCTGGCCCACTTTGCCATTGCGTTGCCTAGCTCATGTTGTCTCCATGTTGTCCCTCTCCCTGCGCTGACACTTGGCTCCCTAGGCCCCATGCTGAAATCCAAATTTCTCTAAGTGACTTTAGGGAGTTATTTTATCCTAAGTTTGGGTTATGGGTCCCATCACCCCCTTTATTTTATGACCGAACATTAGAAAGGTAAAATTTGAGCAAAATTAATATTGCCATGGGAATATTACATGGATTCTCACATTCCTTCAAGAAGGAACGCGTCCCCATGTAGAGCAAGATGTTGACCACTCATTCGTCAACTACCCCTCGAGCAGAATATAGTGTTGAGCAGTAAGAATTTTCTCAGATTTCATCTTCATCTTACAACTTATGTTCATTATATTGTAATCCAAATTTTGTTGCCCCGTGGGACTTGATGTAAAAATCATTCTAGTATGTTTATAAAGCAATGTAAAACATCTAGGTAAGCCTATAATTTTTACCAAAGTTTCACTCTAAGGGAGTTTTTTTTTTCCTCGGCCAATTGTTTGTGTTTTAAACAGTTATAATTGGTAGAATTTTTCTCCCAAGCATGCCCCAAAGCTAGAGTGGGGCTCGACAGTGAGGTCTTAGGTGAGTCCTAGTGTATAGAGTCTATGTAAATAAAGTGTTTTACAAGAACCTTGATGTAAATAAACTTTGTTCCAATAAATTGATGTAAATAAAGTGATTTACAAGAAGAATCCTTTGTTCCCAATGGTACTTATACATTGGTGCTAGTATCTCCAGACTTCGTATACATGAATCTAAAATAAAGATAGCATTTTTTTTGTAGCCATTTTGTATACATAACTCTAAAATAAAGATAGTGTTTTTTTTGGTAGCCATTTTGTTAAAATTGGAAACTAGGGCCTAATTCCACTTTGATCTGTTCAGTTGATAAAGACAATAATCCCAGCGAATTCCTCTTTTCGAGAGGACTAAAATCGATCTAAAGATCGTCAAATTTAGTCAAGGAAATATTTGCTTATTCAAAAGAAAATGTTGTAAGTTACATTTTTTGTTTAGGCGGGAAAAAGTGAAAATTTGAATTTTGAATTTGCCTCCAAAATCATCATGTCAAATTGTATATAAGGGCATTCCCTCAACCTCATTAGGATCATATCTTCACGTACATTCTCCTCTCTGAAATAGCCGCAGAAGGGAGATAACCTCAGCGAAGGAGGAAGGATATGGTTAGCATTTTGGTTGGATTGTTTGATGGGATAAATTTCAAGGTAGGAGGCTGAACATGTTAAGGGTAGTCTGGGCCTATTTCTCCGCATTATCCTAAGAGCATTCTCATGGTTTAGCTTTGTGTTTCTTGGTTCATTTTTGTTGGTGAAATATCGAGGACAAGGAACTAAATCTTTGTCAATAAGGTGTGGATTCCTTGTTGTCCTAGCCGCAAAAGAGAAGGTCTCTAAGAAAAAGTTTTTGAAAAGATCTTAAGGGGTTCCTTGCACATCGAAGCCGCAGCTCTGAGGAGAGGTAAGTTGAAGTTTGTGCATAACGTTAAGGGTTGTATCATTTTTTATCAGGCTACACGTAAGGACATCTAAAGTTGTAAGTTGGTAAGCCTATTTTGTGGGTTGTGTGGGCTAGGAAAGCACCTCTTCCCTAGCCGCAGCTTCTCCTTGTATAGCGCATGAGAATGAAGGTGCCTCTACCATATGTGTGGGTTGTTTGACGTTGCTCAAATGTTGCATCATATCCTAAAGTAAAACTGGGTTTCAGATTTCCACTATTACATTATCTCAGACTTGACAGCTCAGTATAAACTTGTTTTGGGTTCATTGCAATCTTCACAGAAGGTCGCTCTAATTGGATTGGGCTCCTTTTGAAGACTCCTTTGCTGTTTGTGGGTTGTGTGAGCTAGGAAAGCACCTCTTCCCTAGCCGCAGCGTCTCCTTGTATAGCGCAGGAGAATGGAGGTGCCTCTATCATATATGTGGGTTGTTTGACGTTGCTCAAATGTTGTATCATATCCTAAAGTAAAATTGGGTTTCAGATTTCCACTATTACATTATCGTAGACTTGAGAGCTTAGTATAAACTTGTTTTCGATTCATTGCAATCTTCATAGAAGGTCGCTCTAATCGGATTAGGATTGGGCTCCTTTTGAAGATTCCTTTGTTGTTGCTTTGCCTACTGTTGATCTCAGATCAGCACTGAATTTGACTGCTAATGTTTGAAGGAAGTATGGTAGACATGTCTGAGTTGATATATTGTCATTGATTGTATTATCTCTCTCTCTGCTAAACATTTGATTTTGATAATAAGAATATTCGATCAAGGGTTTTCCCCATCTTGGGGTTTTTTCCCTGACTTGTGCCATATTATTGTGTCCTCTTGTCGTGGCTCATCTTCATCATTTATTGCATATGTTCTTTTTCTGGTTACTGTCAATATGATGATGATTTATGAGATTGTTTAATCATGGCCTATATTGCATATTGAAGTATCTACTCTAAGCAAAGAACATATTGATCTAAAATTAAAATGGTATCAGAGCTAAGGAGAAGACAAGCCCAAGCAAGGGTAGAAAGAGAAAGCAATTACATGAAGGTGTTAAGTCTCATTGGTCTCTGCTGTCTGAAAAGAAATCAACTTATGCAAATGGATCTCGATCTCTTCAAGAATGGGAGCAGAAGGAGGAAACTCTTTGGAAGACCTACCAGTGTCTGAATCAGGTACCCGTGATCTTTGAAGCTAGTAAGATTGCTTTTCCAGGTGGCATACTTTATTAAAGAAGTTGTTTTTCTGCTAATGGACTTGTTTGTCTCCTGAACTCTCTCTCTCTACAAGACTGCATGACTGTCTCAGCATCATAACTACAACAGTATAGCATGATTGATCATTCCCATTAAACGTTATATTAGCATGTGTGGCATCGTGTATCTATTTTGATCACTTAACATTATGTACAGATACAACCTCATCGTAGAGTGAGGAGCAGAAAAGTGTATATCGTTGTGGACTTCTCTTATGGTCTCCCTCTCATGACTCTTATATATATCCCTGTTTTTGATCCTATGACTGTTGATATTTTATGTATTTGGGGTAGCATCAATTGTGCTCTAGGTCCCAAATTTTGTGGAGGGACTAGAGTACACTTGATCTACAAGACCCAGAAATGGATTTGAGATATTTCAAGTTGTGTTCAAGTTATTCAAATAATAAATTATTTTTAATGGATTTCCTAAGTCTAACTTATGAAAATCAAATAATTAAAATGAATTAATTAACACATGTGTTGAAATTGTCTTAAATCACATGGATCAAGCAGTCTTTTAATCTCAGTCGTTGATGGATGATTTATTCTCGGTCGTTGAAGGGTTCAACGAAAAAGTATAAGAGAGGCTTGAGGGTCAGTTGAACATAGCACACAATTTCAGTAGAACTGAGGAATAGATCTGGAATTCTAGGGCAGGTTTGCTAAGAATTTCCGGAGGGATTTCCTGCAGTGAGGGGTAGTATTGGCCAAGGGAATGTTTTGATTCCAGGTCCAAGAGATAGCAAGAGGCAAGAGGAGCAGCAACAAGGACAGCACAGAGGGGCTTAAGAGCCACACAGTCCAGCAGGGACAGCGTAGAGGCATCTAGGGCCACAAAGGGCTGACGCTGGCCTAGCAGAGGCAGCGCAGGGGTAGCGCAGACCCTCCAAGAGTGATGCAGGACCTCCTAGGGCCACGCAGAGGTTGACGCAGTCCTTCTAGGGCAACGTTGGGGTTTTAGAAGCTGCGCTGAGGGTTTCTAGGGTCAGATCCAGGTTGAGTCCTGTAAATCCCGTTTGAGGGTGTGGATCAGTCAGATATTTGGCACTAGATCTTCACATTAGCTGTAGATCTGATATCTTTGATTCTCTGTCAGGTTTTCCAAGTGTGGAACCGAGATTTGCTGTACTCAGAACTACTTAATAATAAAACCCTCATATCTGTTGAACCGATTTTCCCGCTTTGTATTTTTTCTGGGGACTTATGTCCAAAAATCCATGCGTCACTTTGTTGCATGAGCGTATTATTCAATAAATGATCTGCATGTGTAGGTTGTAGTTGAGTTTATTTTCGGTATTTTCTGAATCTAATTTCTAGAAATAACTTGGATTAATTAAATCAAGTGGGAGAAAATAGACCAATACATTGCAGTAGAATTTTCACATGGTATCAGAGCAATAACAGATCAAGCTGAATCTCCAGCAATTAGCTGAAGAAATATTTTTTCTGCAGGGTGGCAGAAGAAGCAACAGATCAGGAAAGGGCATCTTGACAGCAAGGGAACGCAGATCCAGGAGACAGTGTTGAAGCTGCAGAAGGCCTCTAGCCTTACGCAGACCCTTCCCAGGGCAGCGTAAGGACTGCGTCACCCAGTTTGGGGTTATGCAGTCCACTTCTGAGTAGCGCTGGAACTGCGTTGGGCCAGTTAGGAGGACGATGTCCAGTCACTTTTCTTGTTGCAGAAGAATTCAGCCAAGTTCTGGAAGCAGTGCTTCAGATCTTCAGCAGTGCTAGTGGGGTAGAGATTCTACAGGTGTAGAATTGTGCCTGGCTAAGGCAACAAAGGCGGGAGGAAGACAGTTATTTAGAAGATCTGAGCCAAACAGCTCTGAGAATCGATCAGGAGGATCGAAAAATACTGTCCGTTTGAGTTTTGGTGGAAGATTTCCAGGAGGAAAGTCAATTTTCAACAAAAAGCAACTACTAGAGGGTTTATAGTCACCAAGAAACCCAGATCCAGAGGGAGAAGTACTGTTTTCTTCAGATTTGAGCAAAGATGGCTCGATATGGACTGAGGGATCAAGACAGATTGGACATGTCCAAATTTGTTATCTTGAAGGCCAGAATCCTCTCAGTTCTGGATAAGTATGGTCTCAAAGATCATGCAGAGAAAACACTTGTTGTTCCAACCGATGCAGATCCACTCAGGAAGTATGATGAAAATCAAGCACGAACGAAGCATTTGATCATAGATAGAGTCAAGGATCACATGATTCCTCATATTGCTTGTAAGAATACAGCGCATGACATGTGGTCAGCCTTGGATGATGTACCAAGTGTGAAAATTTACAACCAGTTGAAGTGATAGATTTATTTCTCCTACTTATTATTTCAAAGTTATTATTCAGAAATCTTCCAGAAAATATTGAAATAAATACTACTGCAACATTCACAACTATATATGCAGAGAAATAAATAGTGGAGAACATGAGCACAAGAATCAATCACATGTACACAGTTATTTTTGGACAATTGTCCCCGGAAAAACCCAATGTGGGAAAACCGGTGCAGCAGATGAGGGTTTTATTAATTCTTCAGCAAATGATATATTTACAGAGAAAATATTCGGCAGAAAAATACTGAACCACCTGAGGCTGAATATCCTACTTACTTGGACAAATTTCTGATACCCAGATCAACCCCTACAAGCCCCTGCGTCAGTCTACGTGATTCCCTGCGCAGTCCCAGCACTGGACTGCATGAATCTGTGTGGAGACTGTGTGGGGTCTTTGCGTTGTAGCCTCAAGCTACCTTCAGTGACCCACTGCTTCTCTCCGACCCTGATCTCGATCACCCCTGACCTCCTCCTGCTTCTGCAACTTCTCGCCCTGCAACTCTCCTGCTGAGATCGAATTCTACATCAAAATGGATCACCTTTGAGTACTGAGTGTGTGCTCAGCTTATCTTCCAAGTGACCCTCAAGCCTTCTTTTATAATCTTCCTGTTAGAGAACCAACAACCCAGATTAAAAGTTTAATCAATGGCTAAGATTAAATCTTGACTTGATCCATGTTTTCTAGAAGATTCACACTCTCACTTATTAATGCCCTTTAATTATTTCATCTTCCTAAGTTTGGACTTAGGGTCTCCATTAAAATAATTAATTATTTTAATAAGTCTTGAACCGAGTGGAATTTCCACAAACTGTTTCTGGGTTCTTTGGAACGCTGTTGTCCAAGCCTCCCTGCAAAGTTTGAAACTTGGAACACTTCCAGATGCTACAAAAATCAACACCAAGGAGGCTCGGTGCAAAGAAAGATGCTTCTTGAGAATCAGATGCGTATGTTCCAAATGATGAAGGGTGAAGAGATAGATCCATTCTTCTTCAGACTTCAAGCTATCTGTGACTAGCTGATTGGCATGGGTGCTAATCGAAATGAAGGGCTCCTAGTGAGGACGACCCTGAATGCTGTCTCTGAAGATTGGGAAACGTTTGTCCAGAGCATTCTGGGAAGGGAAACGTTACCATCATGGGCAGATATGTGGGCTATTCTTCGCCAGGAGGAGATCAGGAGGATCACCAAGAAACAGTCTATCGGAGGAGGAAGCGGATCAGCCAGAGTAAAAAAGGAAGAGGAGGAGGATGCAGCCCTTGCATCAAGGGAAAAGAAGCAAGGGAAGAAGAAGAAGGACCTCTCCAAGGTCCGGTGCTTTAACTGTGGTGATCTTGGTCATTTCGCCAGCAATTGTCCTAAGAAGAAGGACAAAGGAGCTTTGATTCCAAGGCTGCAGCAGCAACTGAAGATGGCTCTAATAATGATGCAACCATAAGTGCTCATGCACCTCAAGAGAAGAGGTGGGTTGACATGGATATATAGAGTATCCATAGATGGATGGCGAGATCCTTGAGTCATCCTTACTCTTGGTTCACATACGAGCTACAGGAGCCTTAAGACAGTAGCGGGATGAGTCGGGAGATGGTTGCAGATGGCCACATTGAAGCGGAAGAGGGAGCTGAAGAGTTGAAGAGGGAGCAGCGTAATGTAGAGGCAGCAGCAACGTGGAGGCAACAACGCAAAGAGGCTGATGGGAATTCAATAGCGCAGAGAAACTGGGCTCACGCAGTGCTGTGTTGCAGCATGACAGTGTTTCTAAGAAGACAGTGTGATTCAACATCCAGGAAGCGTCAGTGGTGGAGGGCAACTTGACTTGTCTGTCAAACAGTTGGGTAGAGTCTTTCAGTTGCTTGCTTCTCAGCAACTGAGTTGTAGTGCAACAGTTAGCAGTGGCAGTGCTATGGGCAGCATGATGCAGCAATTTGAGAGGGAGCTATAGTACAGATGTGGCAGTGTCAGTGGCAGTGGCATGGGCAGCAGTACAAAGAGCAGCAGTGCAATAGATGGAGGGCAACAGGCCAAGCATCAACAACACAGATCCAACACTCAAGATCTTGTAATGCATGGTGTGATGTATTGCTGGAGCACACTCCTGATGCTAAGAGGGAGTGTTGAGATTTTGTGTATTTTGGGTAGCATCAGTTGTGCTCTAGGTCCCAAATTTTGTGGAGGGACTAGAGTACACTTTATCTACAAAACCCAGAAATGGATTTGAGAAATTTCAAGTTGTGTTCAAGTTTTTCAAATAATTAATTATTTTTAATGGATTTCCCAAGTCTAACTTAGGAAAATAAAATAATTAAAGTGAATTAAGTAACACGTGTTGAAATTGTCTTAAATCACATGGATCAAGCAATCTTTTAATCTCAGCCATTGATGGATGGTTTAATCTCGGTCATTGAAGGGTTCAACGAAAAAGTATAAGAGAAAGGCTTGAGGGTCAGTTGAACACACACAATTTTTGTAGAACTGAGGAATAGATCTAGAATTCTAGGGTGGGTTTGCTAAGAATTTCCGGAGGGATTTCTTGCAGTGAGGGGTAGTATTGGCCAAGGGAATGTTCTGATTCCAGGGCCAAGAGACAGCAAGAGGCAAGAGGAGCAGCAGCAAGAATAGCACAAAGGGGCTTCAGAGCCACGCAGTCCAGCAAGGGCAGCGCAGAGGCAGCTAGGGCCACACAGGGCTAACGTTGGCCTAGCAGATGCAGCGCAGGGGTAGCGTAGACCCTCTAGGGATGATGCAAGCCCCCCTAGGGCCACGCAGAGGCTGACGCAGGCCTTCTAGGACAATGCTGGGGCTTCAGAAGCTGTGTTGAGGTTTCTAGGGTCAGATCCGGGCTGAGTCCTGTAAATCCCGTTTGAGGGTGTGGATCAGTCAGATATTTGGCACTAGATCTTCAAGTTAGCTGCAGATCTGATATCTTTTATTCTCTGTCGAGCTTTCCAAGTGTGGAACCCAGATTTTCTGTACTCAGAACTACTTAATAATAAAACCCTCATATCTGTTGAACCGGTTTTCCCGTTTTGGGTTTTTTCCGGGGACTTATGTCCAAAAATTCATGTGTCACTTTGTTGCATGAGCATATTATTCAGTAAATGATCTGCATGTGTAGACTGTAGTTGTGTTTATTTTCGGTATTTTCTGAATCTAGTTTCTGGAAATAACTTGGATTAATTAAATCAAGTAGGAGAAAATAGACCAATACACTGCAGTAGAATTTTCACAATGACTTCTCTGTGATTCTATATCGAATCAGTTGTATTTTCGGAATGGGTTATGGACACGTATCTCAGCTGTTCAGATTGTATGGCATCACAGCTTTAACCTTGTCACATTAGATCAGCTATGTGAACAACATACCAATCATGGTAGGTATATGACTTTCACATCACATCTAATTTCAGTGCAGTCTTATGTTAATGACCTTGGAGTATTACAGTCTCGAGATCATCATATAAGGATAGTAAGCATTAGTTGTATATGTTGGCTCCTCTACCCTCAGATGTTTGCTTTGTAAGGTCAAATTCATTTAGTTGTTCAATTTAGAAAGTGAACAACATTCGTGGCTTTCATGTCATACTTATACTTGTCATGGAATACTCTGTTGTGATGAGAGTTTTCCTGGTGGTCATGACAGAATCACATTTGTAGAAATAGCATCTTAACTTGACTCATGTATCATTGTCATACTTCAGTAACAGTGTCAGGCATCCTTATGTCCTTAACTCTGTACATCAATCTCCATGGCACAATGGCCTGTAACAGTCAATATCTCCGATGGCTAAAGGATCGTAGACATCTTGCAACATTGTTACCTTCAGCAGAAATTCCCTGGAAATCTCCATGTGAATTTAGCACTCCATTGCAGGTCTTTAATCTGTTCAAAAGGTATTCAGGGTAGCTATAAGGCACTTGAGGAGGATTTCTAGTCACATTATTAAATCTATGACAACAGGAAGGAATCTTACCATCTGAGGGAATGAATAATTTTGCTACTACCATTATAGCTTCAGCGACTTTTGATCTCCCTTGCCTAGGCTGCCTGCATTGATAGGCATGTCTGAAAATAATAAAAAAGGATGTCTGCAGTCTTAACAGATAATTTGACCATCTGATGCAGCGTGCATTATCTGTTCCTCGTGCAGTGGGTGATGATATACTTCCTCCTGGTCTTTCTGAACAAATCATTGAAATTTCTTCCAGAGGATTCGAAGGTTCTGAAGGCAGATAAAAGCTCTTATCAGCTCCCCTTCATATGGTCACAGATGACAGAACACCCTTGTAAGTAACTAGGTAATTTAATTATCTTGCAGCACAATGTTAAAAGATAGATGACCTACTGAAGTAAGACTTCAGTAGGAGCTATAGAATCCCTGGAATATGGCTCGATGACTCTTGCCCTATGATTATTTCAAGATGGGAAATCATGTCAAAGGACATTGACAAAGGCTATACATAACGGATGATTATGTTTTAATATATCATAATCCTTGCTACCAGAGAAGCAGCATATCTAATTGGCTGACTTTGGCACATGGTCCAGAGGATTAATATCAGGATGCAGATGGCTCGATGATTATGAACAGGTTACTTTCCTGATATTCAGAGGGAGCTATGGTCAAGCTATGATACTTGAATAAAGTTATTAATGATGTCTGTCAACATGATGATCCTATCCAGTATCAATGTAAGAGGGAGTTGACTTTTAGAGGTCAAGATGAAGGACCTGGTTTTGTTTCTGAGCTTATAGGTCTGATAAGATGGACTAGCTACTGATTCAGACAACTTGTTGACTCTGGCACCTGATCATCCATATGCCATTCTTCGAAGTTTTGAGACACATTATGATTAAGACACATATATTGGATATTTCTCACTAAGGATTGCTGGTCTGACTGTATGGTAAATGGAAAAGAACACATTTAGAATCTAAGGCTAAAGACTGTTTCTCTAGGAGCAACGCTGAGGCTGTATGAATAAAGCAACTAGCTTGACCTCACTATGAAGACTCTGAATCAACCTATGGATGAGCCTCCTTCATATTAGACACTCTGCGGGATCTAAGACTCCTTGGATATTCTCACGTTGGCTCGATTGACAGTATGATGAATGCACATCTAGTGATACACTACTTGATTTTGCTACTCTGGGAGCGCTATTGAATCTGAATACATGGCTTATTATTATGAAGCCTGTTGGTTGATTCAAGCTCTATGAGCTCATACTTGTAACAATTGTTGAACATTGTGACACTCCTGAGTGGGATTCATTCTTGAGAATCCATGATCCACGACAACTCCATCATTATTGGTTGAATGAGCAAATTACTGTCTTCCTTTCATAGCCTCTTGTCAAGATTATCTTTCTTCAAGAAGGGCTGAGTTGTGAAAATTTTTTAATACAATAATACAGAAATCCTACTGCAGTATCTTGATTTACTTCTCCTACTTGTGATTTAATTATACAAGTTATTTTCAAAAAATACCGAAGTAAACACAACTAACAGCCTACACACATACAGATCATTTACTGAATATTACGCTCATTCGACAAAGTGACACAGATTTTTCGGACAATTGTCTCCGGAAAAACCCAATGCGGGAAAACCTGTGCAGCAGATATGAGGGTTCATTATTATTAAGTAGAATCTGAGTACAACAAATCTGGGCACCTTTTTGATTAACCCGACAGAGAAAAATAGATCTGCAGCAATACCTGTTGTTCTAGAGACTAAAGACTGGACTGATTAACACCCTCAAATGGGATTTACATAACTCAACCCTATTCTGCCTCTAGAAACCCCAGCGCTGCTCTGAAGTTTCCTGCGTCAGCCCTGCTAGCCTCTACGTGCCCGTGCACTGCTCAGAAAGGGATTGCATAACCCCATACTGGGTGATGCAGTCCTTATGTTGTCCTGGATGGCCTCTGTGTAACCCTGGTGGCCTCCTGAAGCTGCAGCGTTGCCCCTCCTAGGCCTGCATAGCACCTGCGTAGCGGCTAAAACCCTCTATGCTGCATAGCTGCTGCGTAGCCTCAACTTCCTCTGCACTGCTCCTGGTTGTTGCTCCTCTGCCTCTTGCTGACTTTTGGCTCCGTGATCAGATCATCCCTTTAGCCAATACTACCCCTCGCTGCAGAAAACTCTTCTGGATATTCTTAACAAACCCTCCCTACAATTCCAGCTCGGTCTCTCAGCTCTGCCTCTGTGTGTGTGTCTCCAACTGACCCCAAGCCTTTCTCTTATACTTTTTCGTTAACACATCAATGACCGTGATTTAATCTCTTATCGACGACTAAGATTAAAAGACTGCTTGATCCGCGTCACTTAGAACATTTCATCACATGTGTTTAATTAATTCACTTTAATTTTTCTAATTCCCCAAGTTAGACTTAGGGTCCTCATTAAAAAAAATTAATTATTTTAATATCTCACACATAAGATGAAATTTCTCCAAACGCTTTTTGGGTTTTGAAGGTCTTGTGTGTCTTACCTCGTCCACAAAATTTCAGGGCTAGAGCACACCCGACAGTACCTCAAAACTCAAAATATCAACATGAGTGTCGTGATTAGACCCTACTAGGAGGGTCTCAATTAAACACTGAGCTCTGGGAGCTCCTGGGGGATTGAGGTACTTATTGATCTATGAGCAACCATAGGGTGAGTGGTTCACCTTCCCCTAGTGGTGTGCTATGTATAGGGTGAGTGGTTCATCTTCCCCTCTGATACCCCATGATGGTTAACATGTGTGTAGGGCGAGCGGTTCACCTTCCCCTACGATTACGAACACATGTATGTAGGGTGAGTGGTTCTCCTTCACATACTGTTGATGGCATATAAGCAAGAGGAGTGGTTCACCTTCTCCTACAGGTAGCTCAGTGAGAGACGCATATAGGCATCCGTTGACATGTCAGTGGGACGTGATTCATCCTTTCCCCACATGTAGGATGCCCATTCCCTACGATTGACGATTGACATGTCGATGGGATGTGGTTCATCCTTTCCCCATGTGTAGGACTTTCCCAACTATTGTTGATTTGCATGCATCCAGGACGTGGTTCATCCTTTCCCTATTGTCGGTGTTTTGCATGCGTGTAGGACGTGATTCATCCTTTCTCTACATTATGTATGTGTTTGTAGGATGTGGTTCATCCTTTCCCTACATGTGTTTGAAATGTGTGTTTGTAGGATGTGGTTCATCATTTCCCTACATGTGCTTCAAATGTGTGTTTTAGGACGTGGTTTCTCCTTTCCCTACATGTGATTATAAACATAATGTGATACATTCTTTCCCTGCTGGTGTTACTGCATCATCCTACCCATGTAGTTCGGGACACATGGGAAGTACCTCTCATCTGGCCAATGAGTTTGGAAAAGTGGATAGGGACCATAGTACTACCGATGGATGCATCGGGTACTGTTGTAATCCTTATGTCTAGGATGTATTGTGTTCTTCAACTTGATCACTTGGGATCAAGCCCGATTGGAAGTTCACTCTTTGGTTTTATAGACTGACCTTTGTCAGTGGAGAGTGGCAAGGTCTTGTGACTCACTCTCGATCTATTCTTCTTCATTATTCATATCAGTGTTCAGCAGAGATGACAGAGATGGTTCATGAAGGCATGGCAGCAAATGGATTGCCAGATGGAATTCTCCCTAGTTGAGAGGAAGTATTAAAATTGGCAACTAGGGCCAAATTCAGTTGATAAAGACAATAATCCCAGTGAATTCCTCTTTTCGAGAGGACTAAAATCGATCTAAAGATCGTCAAAATTGGTCAAGGAAATATTTGTTTATTCAAAAGAAAATGCTATAAGTTATATTTTTGTTTAGGCGGGAAAAAGTGAAAATTTGAATTTTGAATTTGCCTCCAAAATTATCATGTCAAATTGTATATAAAGGCATTCCTTCACCCTCATTAGGATCATATCTTAACGTACATCCTCCTCTCTGACATCCTCCTCTTTGAAATAGCCGCAGAAGGGAGATAACCTCAGCAAAGGAGGAAGGGTATGGTTAGCGTTTTGGTTGTATTGTTTGATGGGCTAAATTTCAAGGTAGGAGGCCGAACATGTTAAGGGTAGTCTAGGCCTACTTCTGTGCATTATCCTAAGAGCATTCTCATGGTTTAGCTCTGTGTTGCTTGGTTCGTTTTTGTTGGTGAAATATAGAGGACAATGAACTAAAGCTCTGTTGATAAGGTGTGGATTCCTTGCTGTCCTAGCCGTAGAAGAGAAGGTCTCTAGGTCAAGTTTTTGAGAAGATCTTAAGGCTGGGTTCCTTGCACACCAAAGCCACAGCTTTGAGGAGAGGCAAGTTGAAATTTGTAATATTCCCAATTAGCAATAGCTAATTGGAAATATTAATTTTGATCACTTTTACTTAATAAGATAAATTATAAATAAAGTGGGTGAAGTGGACACTTACTCACACTTAGGATAAAAGAGTATTTCCTAAAGTCACTTGAGGAGCATGATTAATTGGCAGCGTGGGGCCTAGAGGCCAAGTGGAAGCGTAGGAAAAAGGGACAGCGTGGGCAGTGTGGGACCAAGCCAGCGCAGAGAGAGATGGACGGCGTGGCTCCAAGGGACAGCGCAGTGAATGGTGGGGCCTAGGTGAGAGCAAGGCTCTCCAAGCATAAAAAGGGAGAGGGTCTCTTCATTTGGATTCATTCTGATTATGCATCTTTGATATTTGTCTTTTGACATTGAGCACGCTTGTTGTTTAGCAAAGTCTGCACGTACTGTTCAGTACACTGTGTGTCTCCGTGCGGAGATCCCAACCTCAGCCCCGGGAGACTTCGAGTGCTTGCTTGAGTGAGGAGTTTCATCTTGTTTTGCCAGAGAGGATATGTAATATTCCTAATTTGCGACAGCAAATTGGAATATTCTATTTTATTCATTTTGCCACCTATAGTTTGTAAGTAAATAAAAAAAGTGAGTAAAGAGGGTCTAAACTCACTTAAATGAAATAAGACATCCACCTAGTAGCACAACGTTGTGACTTAAGTGGGAGTCAAGGGGGGACCCAACACCACGTGGAGGAGGGGGCCTATGTACACTCTAGAAGTTTCTCCAAGCTTTTATGCAGATAAGGATGAGAATGTGGATAAGGATGAGGATGTGGAGGAGAGAGAGAGGCTACATTGGGTTTTGGAGGGAAACCTGCACTATAAAATATGGAGGAGCCTCCTCATTTGGGGCATGCTTGGATTATGGATTGTTGAGTGAGACATATTGTCTTCTTTGGCACGTTGGCTGTTTAGCCCGTCTGCTGCACTGTTTAGTGCAACCGAGTGTCTCCATGTGGAGATCTCACCCTTAGCCCCGGGGGACTTCGAGTGCCTGCTCGGGCAAGCTTATTTTCTTAGCATCATCCTCCAAGACAGCGTTACTGCTGCAGCAGCGTAATACTGTGTTGTAGGGTGTTGCCGTGGTGACTTTACGACACCACCTCCTTCTCTTGTTTTTCAGAGGGAGAGTCTCTCTTTCCTTTGGAGGATCAGATTGGGAGATATTGGAGCTTATTATCAGATATTGGCATCAGGCCTATATTTTCTTCATGGTATACTGCGTAGTTCTTTCCCCAAATCTGCGTTATTGCTGAAGGAGCAACGTTCCAAGGGTTTTGGCATCATTTTGGAGTTAGATCTCTGATTGAGGGTGATCCTTGGATTGGCCAACCAATCCAAGTATATTTCTGATCTGACACTGAATTTTGCTTCAGAAATTCTGAATCATTCTTCAGATCTGCTGCAGTAAAACTCAGATCTACTCCGACATTCTCATGTATTGCTGAAATCCCCAAGGGGAAAGTAATAAAGAGCCCTTTGGGCATTTTGTCTCATTATAGATCTATGTTTTCATGTATTTATCAGTTTCAGATCTGTAATATAATAAATATAAGCTTCAGCCTCCTGGAGAAAACGCTGAAGGGTTTCTGGATCAATCTTTGTCTTGCGGCACCTCTATCTTGAGGGGTTTTCTATATAAAACTGTTGTTTAACCTTGCTGAAAGCCTATGCCTTGTTCTAAAACTCATTCTCTGATTATTTATAGTGTTATACATCATATTCCTTCAGAAAATACGCTGCCCTTGCTTCAGCAAATTTCTGCATACTCAAAGTCTTGGGAAATCAGGGTTTTTCTTGACTAGTCGGGAAGGAGGAACTGTTTAACATAGAAAAACGCCTTTGTTTGAGCTGAAATTCGACATGGAAGTCCCTCTTGACCTATTCTAACATATTCCAGAACCTTGATCCGTAATTTTATGCAAATTGCCTTATTCACTCATTTTAGGGCCAAAATCCTCACTTTTCCCCGCCTTTTTGCCCTTAAAAGCTTAATAAATGTTGCTGCTGATATTTATTTTGGTTGCTGAACATTTTCAGAGATATGATATGATCGTTGAAGCCCTCATACCTGAAGGATGCGTTTTTTTAGGCATGATCTGCTGAAAATTCTCTTTTGGGATATTACAGTGGTATCAGAGCATAATTCTGGCTCAGCCTGTGGAGCTAATTATCTATGGAACATATGAGGATCTCAGAAAAGCGTGGTCATGTACCCTTTGGAGATTATTTCCGAGAATGGAAGTCCATGGGGGAAGACCTCAAAGCAATTTTGCCCTTCAAAGATTACTGTCAGCTCAGAGAGGATGGAGTTTCTAGCATACAGAGTTCAGATTTGCAGCGTACTACTGGGAGATCACCTCTTCCCATGGATGAGGGATCCACTAGTCCCTGTGAATCTAAGCCCAAGAGGACGGGAACGGTGAAAAAGGAGAGTTTATTCTTTTTCAGATCCAGAAAAGAAGCATCCACTGTTGAGGAGGTCAAGAAGGTTGAAGAAAAAGAAGAGGAAGTACCATGCGCTTCCAATTCTAATCGAGAAGAAGAGATCACATCACCTCTTGAGGAGGCTTGTGAAAACGTTGTCACAGTCATGGAGGAGCAGCCACATGCATCAACAGTTGGGGCAGCCAACACCTTTGAGGATGGGACTCTTGCAGCTCTACAAGAAGTTCCAAATGCAGATCGAGAGCAGCTTGGTTGCACTGCACTGTGCAACATGGATGAAGGGGAGGTCTCAAGGAGAGATCTCACTGGAGATGCACTTCCACATACCATGGGATGCAATGACTCTCTTCCCTTCTCACAAGAGCATATAGTAGATGGAGGACATCTTAGGATGGATAACATCTCTCATGCTTGTGTTGGACATCCCTTGAGCCCCACACATCATGATGGGAGGTTTTTGCCTACCACCTATTTGATTCTTGATAGGGTCTCATTGATCCTTGAGAAGTTTATATTTCAAAATCCCATGAAGTGCAAAATCAGCAATTTGATTTGGGAGGATGGTAGCCCTCATGGGAGGAGTACCAGGATGAGGAGAAGAAGGAGGCATCCACAAGTGATTGAGTGGACGGGGATGATGAGCAAGGAGCTAGGAGGCTACTTGCAGATCTGTGATACCAGGCAACAGGAAGCTTGGTTGCGCTGGTTACTCTTGAGGGAGTTTGGCCATCACTTGTACTTGCAGATCTATGATACCTGGCAGCAGGAGGCTTGGCTGCGCTGGTTACTCTTGAAAGAGTTTGGCCACCACTTGGCAAACACTCTTCCTAAGAGTCGGAGGATGAAGGAAAGATGGCGGGATACTTGCATCATTGAGCAGCATAGAGTATGGATGCATGGTGTTGATATGATACTCATATCATTCATTGTGTCTTCATCACATGATTGGTATGATGGAAGTATGGGGAGGCAGCAGGATTTCTTGTTGCTTTGCTTGGGAGAGCAAGGGAAGATTTTCTCTCACACTTTGCATGATGTTGCAGGAGGAGGAGATGGCATTATCTCCTTGATCTTTGATGATGGCTTGGAATCACTTCCATCTTGGGAGGTGTTCCACATTTGTTGCAGCATTGTTACAAGAGTCTTTGACAAGGAGCATGTCAAAGAACAGAGCATTGTATTGACAGGAGCTTATTTGCATGAGCTCACAGCGCTGTCACTTGGGAGCAGAGATTTATGGATGAAGTGTGCCCAGCAGAGATATGGTGGATCTATAACCCATAGGTCCCAGGATCACTTCATATTTATTGCACTTAGAGGAGGTAATGATGACAGAGACATTTATTACTATGGCATATTCTTCTTAACTTGGATTTCCAAGCATAAGGAGGATTATATTCTTGTAGCACATGGTTCATTCTTCTTCATAGCATGCCAAAACACTATGGAGGACTCATTTATGGATCCATGTACCATCTTACTTCCAGCGTATGGTGAGGAGTTTGTTTATACATTCATTGATTTGCACACTCTTGCCATTCCTATGCAGTGCATTGCTTCACAAGGGGGCAAGCTTGTCATATTGCTCCATGAGTTTTATTGGGCCAATCTACATGGTGGAGGCAACCATCTCTTTTGTGGCTTTGGGAAAATGTTTTATCACCTCATGTATGTTCATTTGCAGCACTATATCATGTATCATATGAAGACATGCATGGTTAACATAAACATTTTGCCTTGTACTCTTATCGAGCAGCAACTTGTAAAACTGCGCTGTACTTGTTGGGGAAGCTGTTGGTACCTCTTTTCATCACATGTAACCTTCAGCGTTTCCTTCATTTTGCTGCTGATCATGTCTCCATTCGCTGATATAGATCAGATTTGTATGGGAGGCTTGATTGTGAGGGAGACACATGAGTTGAATGTGTCTTTGAGTGAGAATAATTCTCACATTCTCTACCCTACATGTTCTAATGGGAGCATGGGAGGAGGCATGGCCACCACTACTACATATGTGTTCTCTTTTGAGGTGGGCCATGAGATTGATATTCATCCATTGTACAGCCATGGGCAAGTGTTTGGTCTTATGTTGTTGTCATATTCAGCCATTTACTATCCATTAGTAGATGTGATGAATCTTGTACATTGTTTGCCATGTAATTTTCTGAAGTTGCAATGGATGAGACTACATTGTATCCTTGTGAGAGATTGTTTGCATTATGTATCCTCATGTAACACCTTCAGCAAACATCTCATTAGGATGATCCATGATGCACATGTCCTATTCTTCATGGATGAATTGTTTTGGGCCAGCATGTTCTTCATTGTTGGAGGAACCTTCTTTGGAGGATTGTTCTTCACTTTGCCATTGAAAGGCAATGATTTTGCAGCCCAAGATCAGCATACACTCTACACTTGTCATGAGTGGAGAGAAGGACAACATGGGGTAAGCTATGATGCTTGCCAAGATCAGATTTTCAGCCCACCTTCATTACCGGAGCTTGAGGTGGAAGGAGATTTTTAGGAGTTGCCTTGTCGGGAGGTGGCTCATTTTGTTTGGATGATTGCTTGGGGATGGAGGATCCGCATGAGAGAGATGTTCCTCACTTCATGCCTTGAGTGGAGAGAGGTGATGAGCTGGTACACAGTCGATGGGACAGCTTACACCATGATAGATATAGCATAGCCGGAGTCATGGTATTCATCAGTCATAGCTAGAGGCAGTGCACAGTCCGAGCCATGGGACTTGGGCTATTATTGGCTATGGTGGCGATGGGATCCGGGAGGATTGTTGGTTGGCTTGTACCATGAGAGATCAGTTTGGATCCTGGCATTGAGAGATCCCTTCATATCAGGATGATGCAGAGTACAGGGGAGATTCAGTGGCGCATCTGGGACCCAGGCATATTTTGCAGTATCGGTGGAGAGCATCTGCTAGGAGGAGACTTGTATAGGCAGTTGCTTGAGGGCAAGCAACATTTTGCTGGGGGGGACTGTAATATTCCTAGTTTGCGACAGCAAATTGGAATATTCTATTTTATTCATTTTGCCACCTATAGTTTGTAAGTAAATAAAAAAAGTGAGTAAAGAGGCTCTAAACTCACTTAAATGAAATAAGACAACCACCTAGTAGCACAACGTTGTGACTTAAGTGGGAGTCAAGGGGGGGACCCAACACCACGTGGAGGAGGGGGCCTATGTACACTCTAGAAGTTTCTCCAAGCTTCTGCGCAGATAAGGATGAGAATGTGAATAAGGATGAGGATGTGGAGGAGAGAGAGAGGCTACATTGGGTTTTGGAGGGAAACCAACACTATAAAAGATGGAGGAGCCTCCTCATTTGAGCATGCTTGGATTCTTGGATTATTGATTATTGAGTGAGACATTTGTCTTTCTTTGGCACGCTGGCTGTTTAGCCCGTCTGCTGCACTGTTTAGTGCACCGAGTGTCTCCGTGCGGAGATCTCACCCTTAGCCTCGGGGGACTTCGAGTGCCTGCTCAGGCAAGGTTATTTTCTTAGCATCATCCTCCAGGACAGCGTTATTGCTGCAGCGGCGTAATACTGTGTTGTAGGGTGTTGCCGTGGTGACTTTATGACACCACCTCCTTCTCTTGTTTTTCAGAGGGAGAGCCTCTCTCTCCTTTGGAGGATCAGATTGGGAGATATTGGAGCTTATTATCAGATCTTGGCATCAGGCCTATATGTTCTTCATGGTATACTGCACAGTTCTTTCCCCAGATCTGCGTTATTGCTGAGGGAGCAGTGTTCCAAGGGTTTTGGCATCATTTTGGAGTTAGATCTCTGATTGAGGGTGATCCTTGGATTGGCCAACCAATCCAAGTATATTTCTGATCTGATACTGAAGTTTGCTTCAGAAATTCTGAATCATTCTTCAGATCGGCTGCAGTAAAACTCAGATCTGCTCCGGCATTTTCATGTATTGCTGAAATCCCCAAGGGGAAAGTAATAAATAGCCCTTTGGGCATTTTGTCTCATTATAGATCTCTGTTTTCATGTATTTATCAGTTTCAGATCTGTAATATAATAAATATAAGCTTCAGCCTCTTGGAGAAAACGCTGAAGGGTTTCTGGATCAATCTTTGTCTTGCGGCACCTCTATCTTGAGGGGTTTTCTATATAAAACTGCTGTTTAACCTTGCGGAAAGCCTATGCCTTGTTCTAAAACTCATTCTCTGATTATTTATAGTGTTATACATCATATTCCTTCAGAAAATACGCTGCCCTTGCTTCAGAAAATTTCTGCATATTCAAAGTCTTGGGAAATCAGGGTTTTTATTGACTAGTCGGGAAGGAGGAACTGTTTAACTTAGCAAAACGCCTTTGTTTGAGCTGAGATTCGACATGGAAGTCCCTCTTGACCTATTCTAACATATCCCAGAACCTTGAGACGTTATTTTACGCATATTTCCTTATACACTCATTTTAGGGCCAAAATCCTCACTTTTCCCCGCCTTTTTGCCCTTAAAAGCTGAGTAAAGGTTGCTGCTGTTATTTCTTTTGGTTGCTGAGCATTTTCAGACATATTATATGATAGCTGAAGCCATCATAACTAAAGAATGCGTTTTTCAGGCATGATCTGCTGAAGAATCCATTTTTGGGATATTACAGGATAGCAACATCCACAGTTGGGAGCATTCCTTGAAAGAGACAGCACAGTCAGTGAGAGGGATGACGCAGTCTTGGATAGAGGTGGTTCCGGATTGAGGGATTGTCACGAGATTTAGCTCGGAGGGGTTGGAGAGGGATCAACCCTTCCATATTCTATGATTTTGACAAAGACGGAGGCCATCATTTGCATCAAAGCATTCAAGGTCAACGTTCCTCTTGGGGAATAGCGTAATGCCTCAAGGGAGGTATTTTCGGGGGTTAGCCATTTCCAGAAAGCTCTCTGGGCTTTTCTAAGTTTTGTGTGGAGAGGCCATTTTCGGAGTTTCAGAATTTTCCGAGGAGGGGAACAACCCCAAATCATCTTTTCAGTCCAGCAGTGACAGTAGCAACACCAACAGCACTGGAGATTACGCAGTCTTGAGTTAGCAGCCATTTTGGGTCATATCCTGAGAGTATTTCTACGTTTGCCTAGTGCAAGCCAAGGTGCCATCATTTTGATCACCTTTGTACTCATTTCTATCTTTCAGTATTAATAAAATGGCTCAACGTTCTCCATATTGGTTATTATTCATGTGATATCTCTCTAGTTGTTGTTTGTCATTGTTTATGTGCTTTATATTGTTGTTGATTTCTCCTTGGAATATTACAGTGGTATCAGAGCTCATAGACTTGGCTCAGCCTATGGAGCAGATTGTCTATGACACTAGCAAGAAAACGATACATCACCTACCGGGGAAGGAAGTATAAAGACCAAGAACAGAGGTTAGAGCTCACTTTCGGGAAAGATGACAGCGTTCCAGTAGTGGACGTAGAGGAAGAGGAACCAATGGCGGAGGAAAGAGATGTCGGGAAGGAGTTCGAGGAACTTCTCCTCAAATCAGTGCAAGATCTGTCGAGATGGATAAAGGAGATGGGGCAAGAGATTCACGGTAGAGTCTAGCCAGCATGAAACCCCAAGGAGTTTCCATATCGAAGGGGGCTCGGACACATCCCATCATTTACAGTAACACATCACAGCACAGCAGATGGCATCACACACACCTCCACGTTCCATGATGCCTACCTTCCTTGCCGTAGACACTGGGGCAGGAGCACAGCAGGAGCAGGAGTCGGCCCATATGGGAGATTATTTTGCAGAGTACCAGTCCTACGGTCAGGATTTCAAAGATGCCCTCACATTCCATGACTTTGTCCAGCTCAAGCAGGATAGCAGACTCCGCAACCATCACAGGGGGAACAGGCATTCACATGATGGGGATATGCAGCGCACTGTAGGCAGATTCTACCTGCTGACATTTGATGGATCGGCCAAGAGTTCGGCGAAGGCTTGGGTGGAAAAGTTGGATATATATTTCCAGCTTAATCAGAAGGCAGAGACAGAGGCCATCAAGGTGGCATCACTGCACTTGGATGGAGAGGCCCATGATTGGTGGTTTCACGGGATGGCTACGCTGGGGCACTCAGGAGTGACAACATATGCCGAGTTTACACAGAGGGTGATAGAGCGGATTGATCGGAGGGATCCAGAGGAGCACTTTGCTGAGCTGACCAAGCTCAAGCAGACTGGGAGTCTGGATACTTATATCTCAGAGTTCTTGAGACTTTCCGTGATGGTGCCTGATTTATCCGCAGCCTGGATGATCTATATGTTCATCGACAGATTGGCAGAGCCTCCTCGGGGGTTAGTCAGATTGACGAGCCCAGCCACACTCCACGACGCAGTTGGGAGGACTAGGGATATACAAGATGCATTACCCCGGACTAGAGCTTCTTTTTCCCAGAGACCGGCATTTCAGCCGAAGGGGAAGGACATGAGGGTTCCACCTCCAAAGGGGAACCGGGACAGAGGGCCTCTGGATGATGATACCAGGAGAGATTTGAGGCGAAAGAGGCTATGTTTCACATGCCAGGAGTCGTGGGCACCGAGACACCGTTGGGCCGTAGGGAGGGCACATTACATTGAGGTCTTCTCCGATAGTAGCGGGGAAGAGGAGAAGTATGAGGAGATAGAGGCAGGAGGCAGCAACACAGCGCGGAGAGGGGATCATTTGCCACCTCCACCACCAGGAGCAGGAGGTGCAGCTTTTGCACCTACTGGGGGAGCCCTTGCATCTTTGCGGGGAGTTCCCAAATACTTGACATTGCGTGTCCGAGGCACAGTGAGGGGATAGCATGTCTCAGTGTTAGTGGACAGTGGGGCCACCCACAATTTCATTGATGCCTAGTTGGTAGAGCGGAGAGGCATACAGACGGAGAGTTTTGACGGATTTTCGGTACTGGTTCCAGGTGACTAGACCATGCAGTGTGCCCAGTATGTGCCAGCTTTGGCAGTGACTATGGGGACATACACCCTAACAGATCACTTCTTCGTGGTGGACATTCCAGACACCAACGTGATACTGGGGGTACAGTGGCTGATTATGCTGGGGAAGGTCACCACTGATTGGGAGACCTTGGAGATGGAGTGGACGGATAAGAAGACTGGGAGGCATGAGAAGATTCGGGGTATGCACACCTACCCACCACAAACAGTTTCAGCACACTGGATGGAGGCAGATTTCCGGAAAGGGGACATAGAGTGGGCAGTGGAGTTGCGTGTTTCAGAGGCAGGATCTATAGGGCAGGCCGTGCACCCAGATGTACAGTCCATTCTAGACAGGTATGCCACCATTTTTGGAGAGATAACACCAGGGCAACCGCCATATCGGGGGTTTGAGCACATGATCGAACTGGAGCAGGGCATCCAGGCTGTCATCACTACACCCTATAGCCATCCCAAAGCCTATCGGGATGTGATTGAGAGGGCTATCCATGAGCTCCTAGCTCTTGGACACATCCATCCTAGAACTAGCCCCTTTGCTTCTTCGGTAGTATTGGTGAAGAAGAAAGATGGCACGTTGAGGATATGCATTGATTACAGGGCCCTGAACAAGAAGACCATGAAGAACCGATACCCCATCCCACGGATCGATGAGATGATGGATGAGCTGAGGGGGTCCCAGTTCTTCTCAAAGATTGATTTGAGATCCGGGTACCATCAGATTCGAGTGAGGGAGCAGGACATTCCCAAGACCGCTTTTAGATGCCATTATGGCCATTTTGAGTTTTTGGTGATGCCTTTTGGGCTAACCAATGCCCCGACCACTTTTCAGTCATGCATGAATCATATCTTCCGCAGCCACTTGAGGAAGTGTGTATTAGTGTTTTTTGACGACATTTTGATCTACAACAGGACATGGGAGGAGCACCTCCAACATATAGAGGCTGTACTGCGCATTTTGGAAGAGCATCAATTTTATGCTAAGCTCTCCAAATGCGAGTTTGGGCTGATCGAGATGCTCTACTTGGGGCACATCATCGGAGTGGACGGAGTGAGGGTCCATGAGGAGAAGATCAGGGCCATTAGGGACTGTCTAGAGCCGAAGAACGTGACGGAACTTCGGGGTTTTGTAGGGATCTGCACCTACTACTGAAAGTTCGTCAAGGGATTTTCCCAGCTTGCTACACCCCTACAGACTTAACCAAAAAGGGGGCACTCAGTTTGACGAATACAACACAAAGGGCTTTTGACAGGCTCAAGGAGGTGATGAGCAGTTGTCCGGTGTTAGCATTGCCAGATTTTACACAGCCCTTTGTCTTGGAGTGTGATGCATCAGGGGACGAGATAGGCGCAATTTTGATGCAGGGAGGCCATCCCATAGCTTTCGAGAGCGAGAAGCTATTGCCACATGAGAGGTTAGATGCTATACACAACAAGGAGATGTTGGCCATCATGCATGCTTTGGCCAAGTTTCGACAATACCTGGTAGGGAACAAATTAAAGGTGAGGACGGATCACAACAGCTTCCGATTTTTCCTAGAGCAGAAGCAATTGCAAGAGAGGCAGCAGAAGTGGGTCAGCAAGATCCAGGCTTATGACTTTGACATTGAGTTTGTCAAGGGGAAGAACAACATTGTGGCAGATGCACTTTCACGGAGACCGACAGTGTTGTCTTTGATGAGTTTGGAGGTGGACTGGAGGGCTCAACTTCTGGTAGAGTACTCTAAGGACCGTTTTTCTTGTGAGGTTTTGGACGAGCAGGTCACAGACGACAGGTACCGGGTGATGGATGAGGTGATCTACTAGAGGGACAGGATCTTCTTGACTGAGAGCTCCAAGCTCAAAGAGAAGATATTGCACGCCTCGCATGACTCACTATTATCGGGCCACCAAGGGTTCACCAAGACCTACCGGGCCATCAGAAAGAGGTTCTCATGGAAGGGCCTCAAGGAGGATGTACTCCGACATGTCAGGGAGTGCGAGGTTTGTCAGCGCAACAAAGGGGAGATGAACCATCCGACCGGGTTACTACAGCCTCTTCCCATACCTGAGGGGAAATGGGAGAGCATCTCGATGGATTTCATCACAGGGTTGCCCTCTGTATAGGGCAAGGATTGCATATTTGTAGTTGTTGATCGGCTAAAAAAATATGCACACTTCTTTACCATATCAGCACATCATACGGTAGCACAGGTGGCAGAGTTATTTTTCAAGGATGTCTTCAGATTGCATGGTCTTCCAAAGACCATTTTCAGTGACAGAGACAGCCGCTTCATGGGCGGGTTTTGGCAGGAGCTTTTCCATTTGGTGGGCACTGAGTTGACTCCGAGTACTAGTTACCACCCACAGACGGACGGGCAGACAGAGATAGTGAACAAGTGGTTGGAAGGCTACTTGCGTAACTATGTCAGCGGGCAGCAGAAGACATGGTTACGATGGTTGCACTTGGGGGAGTACTGCTACAACACCACTTATCATATGTCCATCAGTATGTCACCATTTTATGCTTTATATGGGTATCATGCTTTATCTTTTGCTGACATAATGTTTGGTGCTAGCAAGGCCCCTAGGGCCAAGGATTGGATCCAAGAGAGTCAGGACATACTCCGAGCTCTCAAGGACAACATGGCTTCAGCACAGAATCGGCAGAAGCTGTATGCCGACAGGGGACGGATTGAGAGGCAGTTCAAGGTAGGGGACTTGGTCTACCTACGGTTGCAGCCATATCGGCAATCTACATTGAAGCAGAAGTGGGTTGAAAAGCTCAAGCCCTGTTTTTATGGACCATACAGGGTGACACGCAGAGTTGGGGAGGTTGCATATGAGTTGGAGCTGCCCACTGGTAGCTGGATTCATAACATTTTTCATGTGTCATGCCTAAAGAAGGCACTAGGACAGCAAGTGACTGCAACGGAGGAGCTTCCACCCACAGATGATGAGGGGCATCTGGTGCTACAACCGGAGGCCATTATTGACACTAGGGAGAGGCAGCTACGGAGCAGGACAGTCAGGGAGTACCTAGTGAGATAGAGGAATCTACCGGTTGAGGATGCCACCTGGGAGAGTGAGAAGATATTGCAGCATCCATCATTGCAGTTGCTTGAGGACAAGCAACGTTTTGCCAGGGAGGACTGTAATATTCCCAATTATCAATAGCTAATTGGAAGTATTAATTTTGATCACTTTTACTTAATAAGTTAAATTATAAATAAAGTGGGTGAAGTGGACACTTACTCACACTTAAGATAAAAGAGTATTTCCTAAAGTCACTTGAGGAGCATGATTAATTGGCAGCGTGGTGCCTAGAGGCCAAGTGGCAGCGCAGGAAAAAGGGACAACGTGGGCAGTGTGGGACCAAGCCATCGCAGAGAGAGATGGACAGCGTGGCTCCAAGGGACAACACAGTTAATGGTGGGGCCTAGGTGAGAGCAAGGCTCTCCAAGCATAAAAAGGGAGAGGGTCTCTTCATTTGGATTCATTCTGATTATGCATCTTTGATATTTGTCTTTTGACATTGAGCACGCTTGTTGTTTAGCAAAGTCTGCACGTACTGTTCAGTACACAGGGTATCTCCGTGCGGAGATCCCAACCTCAGCCCCGGGAGACTTCAGGTGCTTGCTCGGGTGAGGAGTTTCATCTTGTTTTGCCGGAGAGGATAGCAGCATCCACAGTTGGGAGCATTCCTTGGAAGAGACAATGCAGTCAGTGAGAGGGAGGACGCAGTCTTGGATAGAAGTGGTTCCGGATTGAGGGATTGTCATGGGATTCAGCCCGAAGGAGTTGGAGAGGGATCAACCCTTCCATATTCCATCATTTTGACAGAGACGGAGGCCATCATTTGCATCAGAGCATTCAGGGTCAATGTTCCTCTTGGGGAATAACGTAGTGCCTCAAGGGAGGTATTTTCGGGGGTCAACCATTTCCAGAAATCTCTCTGGGCTTTTCTGGTTTTTGTGTGGAGAGGCCATTTCAGGAGTTTCAGAATTTTCCGAGGAGGGGAACAACACCAAATCATCTTTTCAGTCCAGCAGTGGCAGCAGCAGCACCAGCTGCACTGGAGATTACATAGTCCTGAGTTAGCAGCCATTTCGGGTCATATCCTGAGAGTATTTCTACGCTTGGCTAGTGCAAGCCAAGGTGTCATCATTCTGATCACCTTTGTACTCATTTTTATCTTTCAGTATTAATAAAATGGCTCAGCGTTCTCCGTATCGGTTATTATTCATGTGATATCTCTCTAGTTGTTGTTTGTCATTGTTTATGTGCTTTATATTGATGTTTATTTCTCCTTGGAATATTAGGCCCAACCACTACACCAAAAGCCCGAACTGTTAGTGAGGGTGGCATCCCAGGGTGTTAAGAGTGGGGTCTTAAGGCCCACCGGAGCATCTGAGGGCAGGGGGCCTTGCGCAACACCCCTCATTACGCAAACCCCGAACACGTGGCTGCGGGCCCTACCCGCACATAGGACATTACAGCCCACCACGCTCTGCAAGGCTCGACCTCGGCTCTGATACCACAAAGGCCCAACTACTACACCAAAACCCTGAAATGTTAGTGAGGGTGGTATCCCAGGGTGTTAAGGGTGGGGTCTTAAGGCCCCCACCGGAGCATCTGAGGGCAGGGGCCCTTGCGCAGCACCCCTCATTACGCAGACCCCAGACACGTGGCTGCGGGCCCTACCCGCACACGGGACATTACAAAGTTTGTGCATAATGTCAAGGGTTGTATCATCTCTGATCAGGCCGCAGGTAAAGACATCTACAGCTGTAAGTTGGTAAGCCTGTTTTGTGGGCTGTGTGAGCTAGGAAAGCACCTCTGCCCTAGCTGCAGCTTCTCCTTGTATAGCTTAGGAGAATGAAGATGCCTCTATCATATGTGTGGGCTGTTTGACGTTGCTGTAATGTTGTATCATATCCTAAAGTAAAACTGGGTTTCAGATTTCCACTATTACATTATCTCAGACTTGACAGCTCAGTATAAACTTGTTTTGGGTTCATTGCAATCTTCACAGAAGACCGCTGTAATCGGATTAGGACTGGACTCCTTTCGAAGATTCCTTTGCTGCTGCTTTGCCTACTGTTGATCTCGGATCAGGGCTGAATTTGACAGCTAATGTTTGAAGGCAGTATGGTAGACTTGTCTAAGCTGATATATTTTCATCGATTGTATTATCTCTCTCTCTGCTGAACATTTGATTTTGATAATAAGAAGATTTAATCAAGGGTTTTCCCCATCTTGGGGTTTTTTCCCTGGCTTGTGCCATATTATTGTGTCCTCTTGTCTTGGCTCGTCTTCATCATTTATTGCATATGTTCTTTCTCTAGTTACTGTCAATATGATGATGATTTCTGTGATTGCTTAATCATGGCCTATATTGCATATTGAAGTATCTACTCAAAGCAAAGAACATGTTGATCTAAAATTAACACATTTCTTGTTTACTCGTGAGTTTGGTCAATTATTGTGAAACTTTCTGAATTTATTGGCCTTGGGTATTTCAGCCATTCAATAAGTTTTGTCTTTATTCAACTCCATGGAATTTGGATTCAATACACTGATCCAACTAGTAAAAAGGCCATTTAATTGGTTGATTTTTGGTTTTTCTACTTCCACGTCTCTACAAAACTTGACTGCATATCTGAAATGAATTAACACAGATTGACACCAGATTTGAGTTAATTCAGTATATTTAAGTGTGCTAATTTGTATGTGCTATCCAAATTAATTTCTTAGCAGAAATCTTCTCTGAAATAAATATAACAGCAAGTGAAGTGTGCAGATTTGAAGTGTTTGTGCAATGTTACTTAAATATTTCCATCTCAAATCCATGGGAACCCCTCCTAAGGTGAGATGACCTCCACACATTCTATCCATTCAATCTCTTCCATTTTCAAGTGAAAACAGACACCAAAACAGAATCAAGTGGATAAAAACACTTCATTAAGTTCTCAAGTTAATATATTTAACCCTAACACAAATGTACTAAGCTATATACAAAATACACTCAAATCATTTTGCATAATGTCCATTGACAAATCAGTTCAGCTTTTTTCTCCTTAAGAAAGATTAATCATCATATATAGGTACCTGGGATAAGAAAATTGTATGTTATAGCACAAACAACTCATGATGAGATTAAAATCACAGAATACCTTTGCAACAATCATACTTACCATTGCAGGGACATGAATGATATTCAATTTTAAATTTATGCATTCCAACAAATTATCATCATTCATTGTTGACAAGAATACCCTTTTCTTATCATGTTCTGTTGATTCGCTTTGCCCTATAGCCTATAGAAAAACCCACAAAAGACTGTTAGAATGCATCCAGGAAGAAACCATTTTATACATTTTACTTTGTATGGTCTTTGAAAGAAAAAATTGCCCGACAAATCCTCGGATAAAAAGCACCATTAAATATTCTATTACTACTCATAAATAGAGGCCTGTCTAGAATTTCTCTTAAATGCAAGATGGCCTAAAATATTTGAGAAGCTTTACCGTGTCCCCAGGCCGATAAAACCATTGAGCACCAAACCAACAATTCCCATCAACGCCCTCGAATAATTCAAGTATTCTTCCAATATAGTCAGGACCATTATCAGCCTGTAAGAAGGAACATTGTTGCTAAGCATCTTAAAGCAATACCAACATACAGAGAACAAAAACAAAACTAAGCCAATAAATTAGAACAAATCAGTTCTTTCCTGATTTCTAAAAAGAATAGCAATGTATCTATCCAACCAAAAGCTCCTCACAAGTGTTGGCATTTTCTGCTAGAATAAAACTTACTAATACAAAAGAAATCTTCACTAAAGCTTCTCTGTAGTTATCTTAGAACCAAAAGAATCACATTGGTAAATCCAGCTACGACAACAACTGAACAAAGCAATTGATATCTATACACAATGTTTATCTATAAATTATTGCATAACGTTGACAACAAGTTACGCTGTTTAATAAGATTGCAAAAGCAATTGGATTCACATAAAATACTCATCAACAATATAATATTGATTCACAAGATAACATTGTCACACGAGAAAACTGATGAGTCACTTGAGAACCCAACTCTAACGTTTCCGTGTTTCCATACAAAACATTCCTGAATCTGGGAATGGTTATGCACCTACAACGAGCATGGTGGGAGCATTTGAATAGGAAACAGGCCACTCTATACCATTTAGCTGAATTCCCCTGCACTTCATAGCACATAGTCACTCCATCCCTATCTAGGAGAATGTTGAATATGTTGTCATTGATGTCAAAACAGATGCAGTAGGTGCAGGATCTAGAGTGAGTGCAGATATCATCATTAATATCAAGGCTAGTTGGAGGTCTGCTGATGTCCACAAGATGATGCAGCTTGATGCTTAGGATCATGCAGTGATGAAACCCTAGCTCTAGGGTTTGGTTTCCCTAGACAATGGACATACCCCTCACTTGTTAAAGATTTTGAATAAGCAGATCAATGAGTTTGCCTTGGAAACCCTTGCCATTTGATTCTTCTCGTCATGCCGATTTTGTTGATTTTGTGGAGCATTTCATTTTGTTGTTTGAGAGTTTTTCCCCAAGTTGCACAAAACGCCAAAATGTCTGGAAGTTTCCGAAATGGGTACCACTGGAAATGCGACCCCCAAAAAATGGAAATGTCCAGTCAAAGTCAATTGCCCCAACCAGTGGTCCAATACCCAAAAGGTGTGATGATGTGGCAGTTTCTTGTTGGCTAAAACAAAGCCTGAATTCATAAGAACCTTTGTTTGATGGAGTCACATTTAGAATTATTAATTCATGGAGGTCTAACAAATCATCATGATCCAAAACCTTGAAGGAAAGTCAATATCTAAAATGGTCCAAACTCAAAAATTTTAAAATTATAGCTCTAAAATTCGAAATGAGTCTTCCCTTCTAAAGTACTACGTCAGCCTAAAATAAATTTGAAATATTCCCTCCCTTTTGATTTTGGTCGGTCCTTCTAGAAGTGTCTATTGACATTATAAAAGGAGGCCTACATAAGCATGGAGTGTGACGTGAACCCTTAAGAAGTTTTCTGAAATGGCGTGTGGCCCTATGGAGTCCTGAACGTCCTTTAGGAGAAGTCTAATTTCTAAAGCATTGGAGAGCTGTGGGGTGAATTTGTTATTATGGAACAACAATCACCTCTATTTTTTGGTCAGAAACTTTCATTGGAGGCATAAGGCTTCATTTGGGTTTATAACTTAAATTTTTGAAAGAGGGTTTTGTTGGGCTTTTTTGTTTGCAAGATTTCTTGAAACCCAACTCCGTCTAGCTGTAATATTTCAGTATAAAGGATTTGACATGATATATATATATATTGAAACTATTAGCAGTAGACCTGTGCAGAGCCATATGTTAACACACATTTACAAGATGACTTAGAAATGTTGCTTCTCTCCCTGCACATTTCATCAACACTGAAATTGTTGCTAATTAAAGGTTTCATTTGAAGCAGTAGACATTGTCCCAAGGTCTGATCTGCAGCTCCTTTAAATCTGCAAGGAGGACCCTCTCTGTGGTCATAAATTTCTGAGCACAAAAAGGGATTCATTGGTTTGCAATCTGGGTAGGGTTTTGTTTGCAATTTTCTTGCAGGTGGAAGACCAAAGGGTCTGGCTATCTCTCTAAGATTCAGCCCTCATTAGGGCATCAAATTTTGTGCCTATACAACAAAAACCAGCAAAGAAACTCCACAGTCTCTGCAACTTGTTGAACATTTAAAGGGAGGCTACCTGACGCTGTTAGTGGGTTGTTATGAATAAAATATAAATATAAATAATGTGAATATAAATAATAATAATACATCATAAATAATGATTAATTATTTAATGAATAGGTATGTCCCTAAAGACATGACCATTCATAAAGGGACACCTAGCTAGGGTAAATAAGCAGGCCCTCACTCTCATTTGTAACATCATTCTCATTCATACATTTTAATATATATTCTTGTATCTTCAATGAAATCTTCATATTCCAAGACTTCTGGAGTATTTAACTTTTGAGTATACGAACCTTGTTCGTTACACTAGTATCAGAGCATTCTTCTGAGTATACGAACTTTGATCTTTACATTGGTATCAGAGCATTTACTAACAGAACAGGTGGCTAGGAAGTGCAAAAGCAGTGACATATATTGTAAAAATTCCTTAAAATAGGAATCCTACTATAGCAAATGGAAAATATTCACTTAATTGTTATTCATTACTTAACAATTTATTTGCATTTGTTCTACGACAAACACTGAATACATCACACTGGAACCTTCACTACATAAAATAATATACAGAAAGAAACAAAAACTGAGCAAGAAGAAAAATAGACACATATGACACCGTTATTTTTGGACAAATGTCCCCGAAAAAACCCAATGCGAGAAACCGGTGCAGAAGCTGAGGGTTTGTATTATTATGCAGTAGCTCTGAATACAATCTAGGATGCCTTACTGGCCATCCATACAGAGAAAAATAATTGGCAGAGAGTTAGTGAGAAAATGTCCTCACACTATCACTGAAGAATTGACATTGATCCAGCCCCAAAACTGACAAGCCCCACGCTGCCTCTGCGCAGATCCGCATCACACTGGCTAGGAACTGCGTCACTCTCTTCGGCTGATCTTTCTGTTGGCTAGATGCTTCAATATATGGCCCTACAGTCTCACACCCCGGCTGCCGACACTAAAACTGATCTTACCCGCAGCAAGATTGCAGATCTCCCCAAGGCTTCAGCGCTACCTCTGCGTGGCACTGTCCTACCTAGTGTAGCCCTTACGCTGCCTCTTTTGCGTCCTCTCTCTCCCTTCTCTATGATGTATTCCCGGCTCAGGAAAAATCTCCAACCAGAACTATCTCTACCCCTCACTGCAATCGAATCAACTCAATGATCTCTCCAGCTACTCTGCGTTGCTCACTTGAGAAATCAATCTTTAGTATCTCACTCGATGTGATTTCCAAATGCCCATCAAGCCTTCTCTTATAATCTTCTCGTTGAGAAATCAACGGCCCAGATTAAAACATAATCAAGGGCTAAGATTAACTTGACTTGATCTTCGTCTTTTTCTAGAAGATTCACACCCAGTTCTATTAATATACTTTAATTATTTTAATTCCCTAAGTTTAGACTTAGGCTCCCATTAAAAATAATTTACTATTTTAATAAAACCCCATCCGAGTGAAATTTCCCAAAACGTTTTCTGGGTATTTTGGAATACATGTGTCTAAGCCTCCCTGCAAAATTTGAGACTTAGAGCACATCCAATGCTACCAGAAATCAACACTCCCTCTTAGCGAGCAATGTGCTCTAGTAATGCGTCCTGCTGAAGCATTACACTGATTTTGTAACATCTCCCTCTGCGTTGTTGATGCCAAACACTGTTGTCCACCAACTGCTACGCAACAAATTTGTTGTTGTTGCAACAAAAAAACATCCAAAATATTGAACTAAATGTTTAGCATGATGCATCTGATACTGAAGATCTGACTGCTACTAGTCTCTGCGTTGACCCTCTGAAGCTATTGCGCTGCTGCTGACTCTGCATTGTGCCTTACAACACTACTGCCAACTTTGCTCTATGTTCATCAGACTCTGGCATTCTCTAGTCACTGCACTGTCACTCCAGCACTCCTCTACACCAACTAATACTGGTCCATCTTGCTACTTCTGTGATGGGCTCCCGTAGCAAGGTATTGATCCAAGAGGTGGACTCCTCAAGGATCCTGCCCAACTCCAGCTCTTTTGAACTACAGTTCTAGATCACCCCAAATTCTCCCTTGGAGATATGTGGGCAATCATGGCGAACTCCCCCTCGATCCTAGCAATTGCACCCTGCGGATCATGTTTCTCGTCCTTGTCCTTCTTGAGAGGACACTGCATATGAAATTTTCAAGACTGAAAAATTATTACTTCAATGCTCGGTTTATTTTTCCTAGTTATGAGATAAGTTATTTACAAATGCTTCAGTAAATTCTGAAATAAACAAATTTGCAGATGCTTCAGTAAATTCTGAAATAAACACATTTGCAGATCTTCACTTTAATCAAAAGCATAAGAACAGAAAATTACACAAGTAGCACAATATAAACAACCGTATGGCATAGGTATTTTTGGACAATTGTCCCTGAAAAACCCAATGTGGGAAAACCGGTGCAGTAGATGAGGGTTTTGTATTTATCTTCAGAAATGGAAAGTACATTTACAAGAGTCTGATGAGCAAAAAAAAATTAGCATACACCTGGTTAAATTTTCTGGAACCTCCAAAAGAATTTCAGACCCTCGCAGTGACCTCCTTCACCCTCTGTGTCATCCAGCATGAGAGCTCTACGCAGTCTCTCCCTGGGCTGGTTAACTCTGGATGGAGGGGATCTTGCTGTCGATCAGCTCACCCTTCCCTTCATCCTCCTAACTTCTGCTTCTTTGATAACTAAATCCTCCCTCCTCCTTTTGCTTCTGCAACCCTGCCTCTACAAACCCACCCACTGAAATCGAATTCTCTTGCTTCAGAATCGATTTCCTTCGGGTACTGAGAATGTCCCCGGCTTACTTTCCCAATGGCCCTCAAGTCTCTTCTTATCATCTTCTCGTTGATGAATCAACAACCAAGATTGTATCGTTCTGGCTCAGATTAAAAGATGACTTGATCTTCGTTTTCTAGAATATTCACACTCTGCTCTATTAATACCCTTTAATTATTTAATTTCCCTAAGTTTAAACTTAGGATTTGCATTAAAATAATTAATTATTTTAATAAAGTCATATCTGAGTGGAATTTCCACAAACGATTTCTGGGTTCTCTGGATAACTGTTGTCCAAACCTCTCTACCAAAAATGCGACTTAGAACAGTTCCCGATGCTATAAAAATCAACACTCCCTCTTAGCGAGGAAAGTGTTCAATCAAGATACCACTGCACTGCTTCTCACTCTATAACATCTATTGTGCTAATGTTGTCCTCGCTGCTGCCCCTCATCTTTGCGCTGTTGGCTCCTGTGCTGCTGCCTTGTGACACTACCTCTGCCACTGCCTTGACACTACCTCTGCCACTATCTCATCCATACTGCAGCTCCCTCTGTTCCTGAAGAACACCCTTCCCTCTAATGGAAAGGGTTCTCGACCATCCCCATCTTCTCTCTGAAGTGAGTGAATTTGATCTTACTTAGAGCCTTTGAGCAGCTATCTGCCACCTGTTCCCCTGTAGGAGTGTATCGCAACTGTATTGCTCCCCTTTGGACATAGTCCTTGATGAAGTGGCACCGAATTTAAATGTGTTTCGACTGGTCATGAAACACAGGATTTTTAGAGAGCTTAAAGCAACTATGATTATCGCACATAATCTCGATCGGTTCCATCCGCTTCTTGAGCAGGTTCAAGAGTAACTTGCGGAGCCATATGGCCTCGCACGAAGCTGTGCTTGCTGCCATGTACTCCGCCTCGGTTGAGCTCAGTGCCACAGACTTCTGTTTCCTGCTGCACCAGGAGGTCATTCCTGATTCGAGACTGAAACAGTACCCACTGGTACGTTTCCATTCCACTATGCTTCCAGCCCAATCTGCATCTATGAACCCACTCAACTGGACCTCATTTCCCTTGGTGTACTTCAATCCATACTTGACCGTCCCTCTCAGATATCTAAGAATATGTTTGGCTGTTGTCCAGTGAGCCCTCCTTGGTTCCACCATGAAGTGACTGAGGGTATTCATGTAATATTCCCAATTAGCTTTGCTAATTGGAATATTTCATTTTTGTTTAATTTTGCCGCTTTAGCTAGAAATAATAAATAAAGTGAGAAATAAGAGGGGTCACCTCACTTTAGTCACCTCACTTTATAAATAAAGTGTTCTTTTCCTAGTTGATTGACGTTATAACTTAGAGAGGGGGCCTTGGGGGTCCACATGAGTACGATGGGGAGGCATCAGGCTGACCCAAGGATTAACTGCGCAGGTCAAAGGAGAGTAAGGACGCAGTTAAGTTTTGGAGGGAGTTTGGCATTATAAAAGGAGGGGTTCTCACCTCATTTGGGCATGCATGATTTGATATTGATATTGAGAGCTAGACTGGCCTCGTTTCAAGACGCCGGCTGTTAATGTCTGAGCACCGTTTAGTGCAACTGAGTGCTCGTTTCTCGAGATCTCACTTTTAGCTCCTGGGACTTCGAGCTCGCCTGCAAGGCTATTGTACACCTTAGCCTCGGGGGACTTCGAGTGCCTGCCCTGGTAAGGTTATTTTCTGGTTTCACCCTTAGCCTCGGGGGACTTCGAGTGCCTGCCCTGGTAAGGTTATTTTCTGGTTTCACCCTTAGCCTCGGGGGACTTCGAGTGCCTGCCCTGGTAAGGTTATTTCTGAGCATCATCCTTCAGTTTCAGTGGTAAGTAGCAGCAGTTTTCTGGTGGAGATTTAGAGAGGAGGAAAACCCTTCTGGTGTCTGCGCAGATCTGAGAGGTAGGACGCTGTTCCAGAGGGAGGAAGGACGCAGATCAGATCTGAGAGGTAGGACGCTGTTCCAGAGAGAAGGAAGGACGCAGATCCAGTTGGCTAAGGCAGAAAGGACGCAGATCTGGGGAGGCATTGGCAGAACCAGTCTTGGAGGACGCAGATCCGAGAGATTCAGCCTTGGAGAGTGCAGATCTGGAGGGATCGCATCAGATCCAGCCTTGGAGGATACATATGAGAGGATATCGATAGATCCGGCCCATGGAGAGTGCAGACCGGGAGAGATAGCATCGATCCACTCTGAGGATACAACATCCGAGGAGATATCGATAGATCCGTACTTGGAGAGTGCGGATCCGGAGAGATAGCATCAGATCTCAAACTTTGGAGGGTGGAGGACAGATTCCAGGAGACACCGAGCAGGATCCAAATTTCAGATCTCAAGAGACACAGCAGATTTCCGGGGCCTTAGAGGACGATCTCGAGTGACAGGGATACGTATCCGGAAGGGGAGGATTCGCATCTAGTGATCCGAGGGAGAGATAGACGCATCCAGCCGTGGAGGACGCTGATCTGATGAGCAGAGTCTGGTGAGTGAGATTTGACAGCGTTTTCAGTGTTTTCAGCCTGGAGGAGTTGATCTTGCCATCTGGAGGTTCTGTGGTCTGTATTGCATCTGTCTTCTGCGCTGTCACTAGCAGAGACAACGTTTTTATTGGTGAGGGTTTGGAGGATTGAGATCAGCCATCTGCCAGTCTTCAGTTGTAGCTCCATTGCATTCCAGCAACAGCTCTTCTTCAGCCAGCTAGGACGCTGTCCTTATTTGTAGCCATTATCTGTTCTGAGAGGGTCTCCACTTGCCTAGGGCAAGGATAGGTGCATTCATTCTGATTATCTTGTACTCCTACCTATGTGTTCTGAGATTAATAAAATGGCTTAGTATTCTGGCATTCTATGTGTACTTGATCTATTATCTGGTTCCAGCATTTGTTTATGTATATTTGTCTGGCATATTTCTGTGTATTACTGGTTATTTCCCTTTGGGGATATTACACATTTGTTGGTATGAGATCTGAATAAAAGGAATGTGTCGACCCAACACTAGAGTCTACATTACTAAGGCTTGGAGAGGACCCACATGTGGGTCAATAAGAGCAAAAGAGGAAATCCTCCGTATTACTACATTATAAAGCAACAATGAAATGCAAACATGCAATCCAGGTAACCAACACTCTGCAATAAGAAAGAAAGTGCTCATGTTGATAGTTTTGTGCTTTACTATTGTTCTCATGCACTATCTTAACCCCTTCAAGCATTAACACAACACGTTAGCCCAATCTATGTAATGGTAACCACAGGCATGTCTAATGCACTCATAACATCTTTTCAACCATGATGTTCATACATCTAATTGCGAGTATGAAGAATAAGAGCACTTATCTTAAGAAGTGCAAAAATGTTCCAACTGAGAGTGGGACTCTAACTCTCCACCCAACCGTAGATAACTACAACCACTATTACCTGTATTTTTCACCCCCGAGCCAGATTTCAAAGCTTGAGGTGGAGTGCTTTAAGAGGGAACCCATCAACAAATGCACAGTTGAACCAGGGCACCACCAGGCCACCTTTCCTTCATTCCCAAGGCAAGCAATTGGTCTCTTTGAATGCTTATGCCCAACTAGTTCTCCAATAGGTTTCTTTAGCTGGTTTGTAGCTCTCCTAACACTCAACAACAAAACTCTAGATGTTCCTCCTCTGCCTCTTCTACCACAGTTTTAAAATGCAACCATCACTACACGTCACTGGTTGCACGTTCTAGGAGGTTCACCCTGCATATTTGGCTTCTGTTTTTTTTTTCGATACCCCCTCAAATCGCATGTTCAATCCCCTGAATAATGTTCGGGTCCTCCCCTTTTTCCCACGATTTTGCAGCAGCCTCCTCGGGGACAACGCAACCCATGTTGCCTTAATGCTTGTCCTGTGTTGCTTGTTATGGGAGCCAAAGGACACCTGCCCATGTCCCTTTCTTTTAGTTAATTTATGGCCTAGTCAGCCTACTCAACCAACTAGGTCTGATATTTAAAACAAGAATTCCCTCAAGCAATCTCCTACTTCAAACAATGGAATCCGTCTCCCTCTCGCAACCTTTTAATTTATAAAAGTATTTACATTGCATACATGAGGTTTAGCAATTGGGGTGTTACAAACCCCTCCCCCCTTGGGGGAAAATCGTCCTCAGTGTTTAATGACACATATATAGTGAATCATACTTGAAAAATAGACATGTTGCTTCATGGAACTTTATAGACTCAACTCTTTACAACATATAAATTGTTCTATGCATTTTTTTCAACCAACAACAAAATATGATAAACCTCAAATGGTTCACCATGTGGTTTTTGAATGCTTTTAATGTGTTTGAACCAACTTGGATTGTTCTTGAATTCTTGACTTTAACATACTGTTGTCATTTCGCCTTATGGTCGATTTCGTTCATTTGGATGGGAGTCCCATATCCTTTCCTACACCATGGGCACATAGATTTCGTGAGACTCACCATGAGGAAATGCAATAAATTTAAATCATACCTCATTAGTAGTTCGTTCATGAGGTGAACTCATAATTCTTCTTCAATTCCTATCATAGCAAACCAGGTTAGCTCATAACCCAAACCATCATAAATTAGAATACTGAATTTAGATTCATAATTTAAAGTTCAAGATCAATGAAATATTGATACTTGTCTTAATTTTTTCCTTGCTACTTGCTTTACCCCCTGTTGGGCCAATTTCCCATCTCGACAAGCATCCACTAGTCTTTTCTTTTCTCGTACACACATTGGATCGATTTCCAACTCAACAATCACCCTGTGCCTTCTCTTCTCTTTGATCATGTACACATACTAGATCGGTTTCGAACTCGACAAGCACCCAATGCCTTCTCTTCTCTTCGAACATAGACACACATTGGATTGGTTTCCAACTCAATAAGCACCTAGTTCATTTTCTTCTCTTTGACCACATACACACACTGGATCAGTTGCCAACCCTGCAAGCACCCAATGCCTTCTCTTCTCTTTGACCATGTACACACACTAGATTAGTTTCAACTCGGAAAGCACCCAGTGCCTTCTCTTCTCTTTGACCACGTACACACACTAGATTGGTTGCCAACCTGGCAACACCCAATTCCTTCTTCTCTTTGACCACATACACACATTGGATTAGTTGCCAACCCAACAAGCACCTAGTGCCTTCTCTTCCCTTTGATCATGTACACACACTGGATCAATTTCCAACCCAGTAATCACCCATTGGTGGATATACATATATGGGATATATGTATATATTTATATATGATTAAGCCCGATCACTACTCAAATAATATGGGTACTACCAATCTCGGTATTCTTTTGTTGATAAGAATATAGGTGAATTCCACACCTTCGTAGGCCCAAGAAGTCCCCTACCTGTCTGTTCTATACACATTACGCAACACAAGGGCCCAAATAGCCCCATACCTGCTTGCCCCAAAAGATTACACAACACATGCCCGTATACATTGGGTGGCTCAACACATATACATGCACATGATACAACACAACACATACATAACACTATACAATATGTACACAACAATGTTGACAAATACATAGACCACACTGTCTCCAACCACATACACTAGGCAACACTTCCTCTAGTGTATTTCCCTGCATGTCACAGATCATACTGCTTCCATTTTGTTGTTATATCTTGCAACATTCCCTTTTCATAATACAACATGGGCATCATTTTAAAATCATGTTCGCATGATATTAAGATTATAGATTAGTCACGTCTACTTTTTCCCACTTGTTTTCCCCTTAACCATGAACCTTTTTATGTCATTCACATTTGCATTAAATAATTTTAGCCAGTCCCTCTTCCACAAGAGGGGCCCCTGACAAAACTCTATCAGACAAAATGACATGTTTATATTTGCATACAAAAATTGGCATGATCATGGACATATCACATATTTATATGTATATTGGATTAAGGTAAAAAAACTTCCCTTGTGCCATTCCATGGCTACCATGCCATTGTCCATAATTTCCCATTGAATAACCAACCACTTGGCCATCATGTTGTTGTTCACTTAGTCATAGGCGTAACAAACACTGACTCATGTCAAATAAAACCAGAGTTCAGATAACTCACTATAAATAACAAAGCACACATTAGTTAATGGAATTCTCTTCCATAATTCTTCCTCCTTAGCTTTCACATTGTTGTTATGCGGCAAATTCTAGCCACTTATGCTTTCACTCATGTCTGTTGTGGTGTCCAGGAGTAACTCTCCAATATGTTTCAACATTGGCTCTTTTTCCAGCCCATTTTCCCAACTCTAAGTTCCTCATTGCTTGGAACTCGTTCAACTGATCACTATTCATGTCCCTTACATGTGATTCTCTTCAGCTCGCGTTTACCAAGCTTCATGGCCTCCTTGTCACCTTCAATCGATTTGACTTAGACCCTAAGCATCGAGCATGTAAATAATAGGGTTGTCATAATATCAATAGGCAAAGCAAGAGGAAAAATGAGAGGTAACACCACAAACGAATAAAATCCATGATTGCAATCATAGAGGAAACCACACACACAACAACATGGTCATGTACAAATCTAAAATCAAGATGATGCCAATCATGAAAATGATAAATTAAATCCACCACTCATAGGAATTAACATAAACCAATCTTCAAAATTAAATTTTATCCGCTTGAGTCCAACATTCATGGCACTTTTAGCCATCACACAAGTGCATATAGGTATGCATGTATGTATGCATATTCATGTACCAAATCAGTTCAATACTTCTTCACAAGGCTTGTAACAACCACAAATTCTTACATTCCCCAAAAGTTCGTAGGGGACTTTTTCAACACACACACATATATATGTCAACAAGCTTGAGGGGATGCCCCCTCCTTCTCAATGTCCTGCATTGTTCATTTGTGTCCCTTTGGCTCGTAGGGGTTATTTTCTTTCTTCTCATGCCCGTGGGGAAAATCCTTTCTCAAATGCTCTTCTCCACAACACAACCAAGAGATTATCCTCTTCTCCTTTTCAACCTCGCGATGCCTCTTCCTATCAGTGTCATTTTTTCTTTTAGAGGATTTAACTTGGTGTTCCCTCTCTTGCAACTGCTTTTGCAACTCAACATTCCACTCAACCAATTCTTGTTGTTTCTTGGTGAGATTTCTAAGTTCTGCCATATATATCTTTAGCTCATCTTCCAAGTATTTGAGCTCGACCTCCAAATTCCTGAAGGCTCTCTTCTTTTGGAGGGATGTCCCTCTTTCTCATTCTCGTTAGGCTTGGTCCATATCCTGTTGTGTTGAGAATTAGGTAGGACAATGATTAATTCAGATTCTCTTCTTGATAATTACTTGTGAGCTTACTTCTTTTGCTTATGCCTTCTCTTCTTAGCTTATTATGTATTTCATCAAGTCAATTACCAAAACACAAGAGACACAGATTTAGGATTTTCAAGCTAGGGCAAAAACCTCTCCCTCTTGGAGAGGAAAGACCACAAGAAATTCTTCTTATAGAATTTCAGTTGACAAGTACCATGACCATGACTCAGACCCTTGACCTATGTATGCCTCGAAGACCTTGTCATTGCTTCTTTATTGACTCCTTGCGCTGATCTTTCTTTCCTGCACCGTCCTGTACCATTCTGCACCTTTTTGCACCAAGACTAGAGATCTCGGTCTCTACTTATATTCTTCCTTCTCCGGCTGTGTGATATCCTTGCTTGATATTAGCACTGTGTCATAGACTATCTTTTACTCATCTTCGCTGACTGTATATACTTGACTTGACTCCTATAGAATAGTCCATCGTATATCATTAGGATGCACTTATTCAATTATGTTCATAGCCATCTTCTAACAATCCTTTCTTTGCACTATGCTCTATGTTAATATAACATCTTAACACATTATTTTTCAGGTTGAGCACAAACTTATATCATTACTATGACACCTTTCCTTTTCTTGCTTTAACACATTCTAGTATACATAATTTGATACAATACTTCTCTACGCTTGAACACAATCCTGTATACACACTTTGATACAATCCTCTTCTACGCTTGAACACAATCCCGTGTACACATTTACCTTCATCCCCTTCTTTACCCTCAAACACAGTCTTTACTCATACTTCCAGCTAATTTGTATTGCCGTAGAGAAACCATATTTCTCCTCACATTTTATGTCTCAGACTAATCCGGATTTCTTACCTCAAATGCGCCACAATTCATCCTTATATATATAGGACATATCTGCATTTTTGAGCCGATTTGAAAGCCTACCTTTGAGCTGACTTGTGCACAGGCATGGAGGTCGATTTGTTCACTTTCTTCAATGCTGAATTGAGCCATATTCTGAGCCATACTTGAAGGTTTATGTGGCAAGGTATTGAGGCATACAAGTGTGACTTTGACTCATCATAAACATGAATCTTTAATGCATTTATAACCATAAGACAAATCCCTAAAAGACATCAAGAATAAGTCTATTATCCTATAATAAAAACTTGCTCATGAAACCCATGAAGCAAGAATATAAAAAAAATATATTATTAATTTTTTCTTCTTCATAAATACGTAATTACATGGTCAGTATGAAGACCGATCCTAGTTACACTTTCCAACATGATGCACCATGCCACGATACATGTTTCTTTTCATTGCCACTGAGTCTTGCTATGTGTTGCCACACAAACTCAGATATTAGTGCATTATTAAATATAAACAAATATACTAGTTGCCTTGCCCTATTGTACCAAACACGCTGCCCTACAACTGCACACATGTATCAATTCACATATCAGTCACATGTCTCAAAATCTAGGAAAAAAATATTTCAACATAATATTTGTTTCTATAACCATAATTTCTACATGCACATGCACATATCAACTCATTCATATCCATGCTTTCAGAAGATTCTAGTTCCTTTATAGAGCTTAGTTATAATTGGAAACCATATACCATGCCAAAATCAACACCATTCAATTCATCCAGTCTCTGTATCGAGACCCAAAACAACAATTTAAATGTAGCCTTTATACCAAGGTTAGTAATCACGACGTCTTCAATCTTCAGGAATTAATTAGAAACCCTTCAATACATCTACATCATTTCATGCATAATTTGTCTTTACTAGACTAAATTTTAGACTTTCACCCGAAATTATCAACATTGATTATTATCATCCTCTTTACCGAGACCCTTAATATTACTTGATAAAATCAACCTGCAAAATTTAAAAGAACATCAACCTTCATTAACTTCATTCAATATCTTTATTGAGACTATCACCACTAGTCGAGAAGTCAATTTCCTCCACATGCAACCAAAGTAGCATGTATACTCAACCTCTTTATGCAAGGCCAACGATAACAATGCATCCCATAAAATTACGTCATAAACAACAATATCATCGACATCTTTAACCATGTCTCATTATATGAGCCACATTCTTCAAGTACTTTGTCCACTATACTAAAATAATACTTCATACGGGAAAAATAAGCATTTATTAAAAAAGGATGATGAGACACTAGGGACTCCTAAAGTTCAAGATAACTCTAATATTGCAGTCTCTTTCTATAGCAAAGCTACAAACCCTTCATCTACAATGTCTACACAATACCTTTGCTTTTGAACTCATCTTAGTTCAAGTATTGAACATGGATGTACTATCTCATAGCGAGACAAGAACCTTTATAAGATTTAACTAACCCTTTTCATATGTCATGTCCATTCCTTGAACAAGGAAGGTATTGACTGCGAAGACAAGCATTCGTAAATAAAACGTCAATCACCATAAAGAAAAAGTCAACCTCTACTGAGGTTCCTTGCCATGTAACAATCTTTTAATGAGATTTCCCCACCCAATCAATACATCCATTTACATATACTTTCATTTAAATAGAAACAAGCCATGCTATCCAGGCTACAACATCTTACAATCATATACCTATCACTTTACAACTTAAACTTTTCCAATTTGAGCAGTATATTATCCATAGTTTCATAATTAGTGGATATATATATATATATATATAGTTACGCAAATCACGATGCCACACTTGACACCTTCATACACAGGAAAACATTCACCAAGTCTCTCCCTCCCCTTCCTTAAATAAGGAAGGCCTTAACCAAGGAGAGAAAGCATTATGAGGAACTATTTAACATCAACATATAGGAAACAATCAACCTCAACTGAGGTTCTTATCCTCCTATCACATACTTTCCACATCCTGATCAACATATATAATATATATGCCTATGATTCACTACACCAAGAAGGGTTATACAAAGTACACACCACACATGGATCCTTCCCCAAGTCCCTTAAACCTCATGGACATAATTGTTCCAAGCATACAAGATCGCATCTCCCAACTAATGGTGTTGGTATGTTACTAGTAACTCACTTCCCTATAGGTTTTTCAACAAAATTGAAGAGAGGACAAATTTCGAGGCCAGAAAAACTAGCTGCCCAACCTTCAAGATGCCAAATAATAAGTGCATTTATCAAATCAACCAATCAACATCATTGCAGATAATGTGCAATATAGATCAAATGCTATGAGTAAGCCACCATCATGCTCACGTTCAATTGTTACACTCATAGTTGAGCCCCTCCCTAGTTCCTAGGATTCATGCATTAGTACCATGCTACATAAGCACACGGTAATCATGTCAATCATTAGGATACCATCAGTTAGTTATTGGCCAAATTTTAACACCTAAACACGTGTTTAGTTAAATTTATAAAAATCAATATGAAAACCCCTTTTTGACGAACTTCCACTGTCACTTTCTCATGACAGATCCCATCCAGTCCAAGTGTTGAACCTGGCTCTGATACCACTCTGCAACACTCGCGCCCCCCCCCCCCCCTCATCCTTACCATAACACTATTTAAGAGGAGGTGGTTGTTATAGTGATCCAAGATCCAAAGTGTTGTTATGGAAATGGGGTCTACAAATTTTCGATCTTTTCAACTTACTTCAAACCTCAATAGGACATCACCATTGTGATTATTTCATCGAGACGATTCTGGTGATATAAATTTTTTCTTCAATTCGACCTCCAGATCAAAAGATATGACCTTTACAATTAGACGAATTAGAGGACTCCACATTGCGGTCTTGGCCACATGGCATCCATGTGGCCATATCCTTTGGAAAACCTCCCAGTGACACATGAAAATTAATCATTAGATGCAAACCCGTTCATGGGTTTAGATTCCCCAACCTTGCGCCTCGCATTGTAGTGCAACACTTATACACATAAACACCATATTTATATGCGCTTCGATCTCTTGAAAAGCCGTTATTTGCTGGAAATACTCCCATCTCCTAGGACCGTTACCCTGGCTCCTCTCCCTCTTGCACTTATAAAAAGTTACGGGATCGACCTGTCTAATTAACCTGTGAAGTGGGGGCCTCTCCCTCTGATCTGTATTTGAAAACTTGACGATTTGATGAAATTTTCAAGTGAAATTTTATGTCTTTTATGCAATTAAACAAGTTGCATTAACACATAAATTAAGTGTTTAAACTTAGTTTTGCAGCAATAAACAAAGACAATAATACCATAAACAAAAACATAAGATAGAAAAATGTTGAAGGAGTTCACGCCTCCTGGGCTACATCTCCTGGTCTAGCTTCCAGTTTTGCAGCAATAAACAGAGACAATAATACCATAAACAAAAGCATAAGATAGAAAAATGTTGAAGGAGTTCACGCCTCCTGGGCTACATTTACTGGTCTAGCTTCCAATGCTGGGCCTCTTTCATTATCTGCTCAAATATGTGTTTGAATGGATTTGTAGTGCTCATAATGAAAAAATAATGCCTTCAATGGCTCCAAAATAGTCAAAAACCCCTAGCTGGACTCTTTCTGCGCTTAATTTGGTAAAAAATTGACTGAGTTATGCTTTGGTGTAATTTTTTTGCTAACTTTTATACAATCCCCACCCATCTGCAATGCATCCTACAATTTCTGCCCTTTTTGGCATCGTGGATCGGCACATTCACCCCCATTCGTGAGATTTATGTCGTATTGGGTGCAACTTATCGAATGGTTTAAATGCGCGGTGACCCCATGAACAGACAGATTGGGGCCACGTGGCTAGTTTAGTGTCGTAGGATCTGGGTGGTTTCAACTAATGCGCCAACGAATTGACCAAACTCCGATCGTGGTTGGTGTTGTGGTTTGGTTAATACCTGCCGGGCTAACATTTGAATTCCCGCGCCAAAACCTCACTGTACTTCAAATTTTGGTCAGGTTGTTAAACTATGGTGGAGTTTGGAACTGCACGCCATAAACAAAAACTCTAACCAAGCTCCGGTGACTGTGGTTGAACATTGTGTGGGTTATGTTATTGCCAGAAGTTTGAACCGTTCCACAAACAATGGTTGGATGCGTTAATACCATGGCTTGGGGCCAGGGCTAACCCCGCGCACTCGGCACCTCGACCTGCGGTCTCATGGGTTGGGGTGGACCAGGGGCTAGGGGTTAACCCTGACCCCATCCCCCGACATGCCATATGATAAAATTTAAATAGAAGTTAGCCACCATAAATGTTAAGCAACACCCGTGGCATAATGGTAAGACTTCGCGCTGCTACTCAGCAGGTCTGCAGTTCGAATCCCGTTAGGCCCTGTCCGACCCATAACATAATTTTGCATCAATGTTGGGAGGCCACGTGGCTGCCACCCATTGGCCCACGTGGCCTCCAATCATTCGACCAACTAAAAAATGAATCAGCGAATCATAAACCACAAAAATTAGACCAATCAAAATGAGACACTTGGCAAGATCTCATTGGCCAAGAAAAACACAATCAACTTCCCATTCACTTGCCTAGTCAGCATGCAGACTACTGATTGTGCGTACCTACAACCCAACTGCAAAATTTTTAGTTGTTTAGGAAAACGGTCAGAATGCGATATCGGCAGCATACGATATCGGTTTTGAGCGATTCGAGTTGCTTTGGATTCAGGACGATGAGATCTTCGTTTTGGCACCGATTTCAAGCACTTTTGAACACTTTAAATTTTGAGCACTTCATTGATCCATTGGATTGTTCCTCCCCATTGGACGCTTTTGGACCTCCAAAAGATCATTTTTAGTCAACAAACAAATGACGGTACAGTTCCCTCACCCTTCCAATCTGAATCCATTTGGCTTTGCTTGGATTTGTCCCTTCGAGCCCCACATGAAGGTACTCCACATTTCCTCGTTTTGAATTCCTTGTTTCCTCTCAAGGATGGTGTATTGCTGCAATTCTTCAAGATATTCATGAGAGAAGTCTTCAATTGAAGGAATCTGAACATTCTCTCCTTGAATTCAATCAAAGGAGGCTCATACAATCTCAAATTCTCAACATTAACAATTGCATAGATTTTCATATATGAAGGAAAATCCAATTTGAAGGCATTATCACCAATATTTTCCAAAATCTTGAATGGACCATATCAAATTGGTTTCAGTTTTTTAATTTCTCCTTAGAGTGTTTCTTTACTAATGTGAAGCCAAACTTCATCACCCACTTGGAAATTGTGATTCACACGATGCTTATCATGTCTTGTCTTGTACTTGGCTTGAATCTTTTCCAATTGTTCTTGAACTGTCTGATGTACCAATTGAACTTGTTCAATGAATCTTTTGGCCTTATCTATGTCACTATGTCTATCAATAGCAACACAATTCCAAAAGATAAATTCTACAGGATATTTTGGTAAGCATCCCAAGCATGCCTCAAATGGCGACGTTTGAGTTGATGAATGCTTGACTTAGTTGTAAGCATGCTGAGTATAGTGCAAACGTTCATCCCACAACTAAGGATGCTTGCTGCAATAACCACAAAGAAGATGTATCACTATTCTGTTCACCACTTCTATTTGCAGATGGAACATTGTGCTATTTTTCAATTTGGTGCCTATGAGTCCCCACAAGCTTGACCAAAATTTCCCGAAAAGTGATAATCTCGATCATTAACAATGTGGGCAACCCAAAATGTACCCATACATTCTGAAAGAACAATTGTGCAGTCCGTTTAGCCATGACCTACTTTTTACAAGGCATCAAAATATACATTTTTCTGAACCTATCCACAACTACATAAAGTTAATCATGACCTCTCCTAGACATAGGTAGAACTCTACAAAATCCATAGAAACACTTTCCCATGGACGAGAAGGTATTGGAAGTGGAGTATACAATCCCAAATTTCTATTGCTAGGCTTACTGGCAACACATAAAGAACATCCTCTTACAAATCATGACACATTTTCAAGCATACGAGGCCAGTAACAATACCTCTATAATTGTGCCACTGTCTTACCTACACCGAAATGACGAGAAATAAGAGAAATATGCACTTCCAGTATGATGTTGAATCTCTCTCCCTGTGGAATACATAGCTTACCAAGATGATAAAACAAGTTATCATGCACATGATAATCCAATTCCTCTACTTGGTTACCTTGTCACAAATTCACATATACATCCTTAAAATCATTATCTAAAGGATATTGCTCAACATAGCTCTCATTCATGACAAAATTATGCTTAAGAATAATGGATGCACTAACAATTGGCATAGAAATCAGATCACCAACCTTGTTATAGATACCTTTCTGATACCTTATCACCAAGTGGAATTGTTGTAGAAAACCCATCCATATGAAGTGCCTCGCTTGCTGTAGCTTTGTTTGTGATTACAAGTAATGCAATGGTTGATGATCAGTGTGAATGATTGTTTCCTTATCCATCAAGTAATGTTTCCACTTTTTTCACACTTTGCACCATTGCATACAATTCCTTGTCATATGTAGGATAGTTAATCACTACACCATTAAAAATTTCAGAATGAAAACAGATGGGCTTACTGTGTTGCATCAAGACTGTGCCCATGGCATAGTCACTTGCATCAGTTTGTATCTCAAATGATTGTCTCATGTCTAGAAGTGCAAGTACGAGTGTTGAATTGATTCTTTCCTTCAATGCATCAAATGCTTTTTGTTTTTTTCCTCCCCACTGAAAAACATGATTCACACTTGTTAATGCATGCAATGGAGTTGCAATGGAAGAAAAGTTAGAAATAAAATTTCTCCAATATTGGGCTGCTCCCAATAAATTTCTAACCTCTGTCACAGTCTTGGGTTTTTTCCATTTCAAAATGACTTCGAGTTTGGATGGATCTATCTTCAACTCACCCCCTCCAATAATATGACCCAAGTAGACTAAAGAAGTTTTCCCAAATTCACATTTCGACATATCTAAAAACAACTTTTCCTTCTTTAATACATCTAACACTTGCTTGAAATGCATGATATGTTCTTCATGGGACTTGTTGAAAATCAATATGTCATCTAAGTAGACTAACACAAAATCATCTAGAAAGGGACTTAAAACATCATTCATTACCTGCATGAATGCAACATGAGCATTACAAAGCCCAAAAGGCATAACCAACCATTCAAACAAACCTTGTTTTGTTTTGAATGATGTCTTCCATATGTCTCCTTCAACAATCCTAATCTGATGATAGCCACTCCTCAAATTAAACTTAGTGAAATAAACAACATATTTCAATTGATCAAGTAAATCATCAATTCTAGGAAGAGGGTAACAATTCTTTACCGTAATTTTGTTTGATGCACGAAAGTCCACACACATGCGCCATGTACCATCCTTCTTTGGCACTAAAACAATAGGTGACCCGCATAGCGATGTGCTTGGTAGGATGATACATTTATCAAAAAACTCTTGGATTTGTTTCTTAATTTCTGCATTTTTCATCATTGACATCTTATACGTGAAAATGTTAGGAAGAAGACAATCTTTCTGCAATTGGATCTCATGTTGGATTCCTCTTTTAGGAGGAAATCCTTTAGGCTCCTGAAACATCTCATCATATTGATTAACAACCTCAACCAAATCATATTTTAAATTTGCATCAATCATTGAAAGGCTTCATTCTCAACATCATTCTTGGGGTTTCATAATCAAAAGTACAAAATCTTGCTAGAATTAACAAGCCTCTTCATTTGTCCAACATTCACAAGAGATAGATTTAGCTTCTTATGATGTGCTCTGAGAATGTACTCAATACGATATTTAAACAAATGATACTTGTTTTCATGGCGATGAAATATTTCTTTCCTATCATAAAGATATGGGATTCCAAAAACAATACCACATATGTCTAATGGAACTACATCAAGTTCTACCTCATCAATGAAGTTTGCAGTAATGGCAAATTTTAGTTTGCATTTTCTAGTTGCAATTTTGCATTGTCACACACCCAACCTAAAGGATAAGGTTTAGGAAGAGGAATGGTTTCCAAATTCAATTTCTTGACAATGTTTTCAAAAATGAGGTTTGCTTGTGAGCCACTCTCAAATAGAGTGTCAATTTTTTTATGTTTTGAGATAACTCGAATATGGAAAAGCTATATTCTTTCGTTTTCATTTTGAGTTTCATTGAGGTTATTTGAAGAACTAGTGCTTGCAATGGAGTCCTTACCTTTCAATCCCATGGCTTTGATCTTTGTTTCATATCCCGAATCAGATCATAAATCATGTTGTGTAGTTGCAACTGTCTTTAGTTTTTTTTTGTTGTTAAAATTTTTGGGTCTCATCTCAGGATGAAGTTTCCAACAATGGTCTTCATTGTGGCCTTATTTTGAACAATGTTTGCATGTGAGTTTTTCTCCCTCTTTCTTCATGGAAGAATTCTTCTTCCCTTTTCCTCTGAATTTTCCCTTTCCTTTGTCTCCACCCTTGAATGGCTTTTTGTTGTCCCCCTGTGGAACATTCTTCCCTCTTGCTTCTAGATGTGTTTCCTATACACAAACCTCATCTAGATTTTTAGGGTTAAACATGAGAATTGTGTGTCTCAAGTAGGTATGTAAACCTCCATTGTATTTGAGTAAAGTGTATTGAGAGGATAAATCTACACCCAAAATCAATGCTCTCCTTCTAAACTCTTGGGTATAACTTTGCACACTTTGACCCTTTAATTGCCTAAATTTTTTCCAATCCATGATAGATGTTTGCATCTATGCTAAAGGATAAAACTGTCTTCTTAATGCAACCACAAAATCATTCCAAGAAGTTATGATATTACCTCTTTTCTTGAGACCATCTTGAGTTTTAGCTTCCCATCTGTTGACAACCGTGGAGACAGCCTTGAGTTGTGAAAGACCAGTGCCTAGGACATATATAGCAAGGAGCAATATGATATAACAAGGATAGTTAGCAGGACAAGGCTATTTTGCTATTTCAGTTTTAACAGGAGAGTTCAATGTAGATGGAACTAGAATATTCATAAACTCAGCATAATGAAAGGAACACTGCAGAGGCAAGATGTGAATTCTCAATATAAATGTATCAGACAATTTAAAGGCAGCTGTTTATAAGGAGGGCTGGATTCTGAAAATGCTATACAGAGATAAAAATCAGATGGCATGTGCAGTGTATGGAAAGTAGAAGGAATACTAACCACTAATGAGATGAAATCCCATAAATAGATCTAAACATGAGATGGGCTTATGATAATAAGAATCCATACATGTCTATAGCTTTTAAAAATAACATCCCATAGCACTTAATATAGAAGAAGCGTGAATGAAGTGGAAAATGAAACAACATATCATGACTGAGCCATATTTAAAGCGCTAGACAGGTTTAGCATAATCATCAATTGTGATAAATTCATACCAGAACCAGTGAGCCACTCGCATTCCAGAGCATGATACAAGAGAAATGGAAATAGTGAAATGAATAGCTAAACTATATCACATAAGGTAGAGTTACAGACTATAAAACACCAAGACCGGAATCCTCATTAAAGACAGAACTCCTTCTCATTGAGACCCAACAGGCTCTTCACATTTGTATTAAAGCTTCAACAAAATGCATACAAAAACTCTTTCACAACAATTTCTTTAGAAAATCCGGAACCCTTTTTTCTCTTTAGTTGCTGCTTATATAGAAGCCTCAGAAACATGAGCAAGAAGATATTTTTGGGAAAAATATCTTCCTCGCGTGCTAGTAATCAGTTGGAGGTCTCCATAAAAAATAACCAAAATTCATGATGAGGAATAGGGGCATCTCATCATTTACAGTTAGGCTCGCGACCATTTTAAACAAAATATTAAACAACAGTTTTGACAAAAAGTAAAATGCAGGAGTGGAATGTGAATTCCACTCGAAATTTAAAGGTAACAAAATAAAGCGAAAATAAAAGGCCACTAGGGCCGAATCATGAATTGACAATATTCACTGACGAGATGGAGTCGAGGTGGTCGCTGACACAGGTGGTGGAACGTTGGCTGATGACCTGGCGACCAGGCTGGCATACCGGGTGCATCTTTGTTGACTATCTGCTGCGGGTTCAGGCATTGATGCAAATCCTTCCACCTTGATATAAGCTTCAGTGAGGTCGTCGAAATTCACATCGGTGGGGATTTTGTGTTTTACTAGATGGAGGAGAGAAAATTCTTGGCGGAGCGACGAAACAATGGTCTTAGCTTTTAACCGGGTGGTTTTATCTGAAAGTAAATCCGTCCGGTCCATCTCTTCCTTGAGACGTGCTTCGTACCCTGATAATGGCTGTAGCACGATAGGAGTAGTAGGATCCCAGCATGACGGGAGTCCAGTCGCTGTGATCTCGGCCCAAACCATATCAAAACAATCCATATTGGCTGCCACCTTTTCTAAGGTCCTTGAAGCTATAGTGCAGGCAGACTCTTTATCAATTATCTTCTGACATTCAACGACCTCCTTGAACCTGCTTGCTATGCCATGCTTATCCACGTCATTAGACTTCGGCCCTTTCAAGAAAGAGATATAACTTCTGGCATGCTGAGCTCTGCTGGAAATATTAGTATTTCCCTCATGAATCTTTCTTCGGAGATAAAGCACAAATGATTTTACCTCTTCAATGACTCTCAAGAAATCCCAATGCCCTTTCACCGCTGTGATGATTTCTGACCAAATTATTCTTCTGGCTTCCCTGAGGGTGATATTACCCTTTAGGCGGCTGTTGAGGTCGTTGATGGTCTTCTGCTGGTCAGCTTTTTTCTTCTTTTCCTGCTCAATTTCCTTATGCATAGCCTCTATCTTTCTGGAATTTTCAGCCAAGGCAGTTTCCAGCTCAGTGATTATTAGCCTTGTGGTGGAAACCTGCTTCTCTAGTGTATCATTTGTAGCCATCGCTGTAGTCAGCTGCTCAGACAACGAACTAGTTTTCGGTTGGGCTGGAGGTGGTGAACGATGGGGAGGGCATGTCTTGAATTGAAAATAAAAGGGCCAATAGTAATGGGAAGTTTCAGGATGAAACCTTTCTTTGTAGGGACGAAGTGGAGTTGGTCAGATTTCAGGGTCTGTCGAATGTAATCCAGAGCATAAATTCGTTGAGCAGGGAACACAAGCAACTGATAGGGGGGAATATCGGCTCCATAAACCCGAATTTCAGTGTAATTGTCATATAGGTACCAATCCCTAGTACTTTGGGTTTTACTAGCTTGTAACCAGCTCTTCATCTCAGGAAAAACCTTAGGTGAGGGAGAGTCATGGATGATAGTGTAGGTAATAGGCATAAACTCATTTAGAAATATGGAATAACCCACCCCATTTGGTAACTGGTGTGTTGCAAAGCTTCAGTCGAAAACTGGTCGGGGTTGAGAATTTACCTTATATACCCTATCTAAACCCAAACCCTCGAACTTATCAGCATGTTGATATAGGAAGAGGTAGAAGACCATGGAACAAAAGCGGAAGTGAATAATTTATGAGAGCTCTTGGAATTGGGTCTGAATGTTAGAAGCTAGGAAACCAGGGATATCTAGAACTGCCCCCGTTTGAGACATTAACCGTCAGAAAGAGACACATGCCCTAGAAATTTCCCCCAAACCGCCTACACCTAATAGACCTACAATGAGAGAGAGGATGGGCTGCACTTCTTCTTTGAACAAGCTCAAAGGGAAAGGTTCTGCGGAAGGAAGAGACGTGGCCTGGTTGTTGGTTATAGAGGAAATGAAGTCTCTTTGTTGTTCCCAAATTTGTAGGCGGGGGTTAAAGTCATTTCTTGCGGCCCCAGGCCTTGGCTCGCGCTGGTGAAGCGAAGGGCTTGTCTGATAATGTCGGGAGAAAGAGAAAAAATCCTATTCCCTTGATCGAGGTAAGCATATGTTCAATTGTTGTCTCGTAGAATCTATCAGCCGACAAATAAACTCGACCACATGATAGTGGAGGGGTAATTTGATGGTATAGTTGGATAAAACACGGAAGTATCAGACTAAATTCTCGACATTTCATCTAAAAAGCTCAGGTTTGATACTTTTGATGTGAAAAGTGTATTGCGGATCATAGATTTTGGCTTACAGGTCTAATAAGGGCTCGAACCCAGGAGGGTTTCTGGTTTCACGAACCTGAGGGGTCTCTGGTTCTGTTTTCTTGGGGGTGACCTTTCCCATGATTGATAAAAAACGTTTTAAGAAACGAAAGGAAACCAGAGGGGGTATAAGGGATGGAATACCTGCGCAGTGGGAAATCTGCTCAGGAAAATGACACGAGGGTACTGACAGTGACTGGGTGGACCTAACACAGGGCTCCCACTTTATTTTATACCGTAGCCGAATACCTGAAATGTTTACTGCAGTAAAATAAGGGGGACCGTTATATATAACTGAGGATGCCTTGGCAAAAGGTGGAATGGTGATGTAAGCAGGGTGAGCTTCTTAAGGACACTGACAATGGAGCACGCGGCGCATAGGGATTGGGCGTTTAACTGTAGGTGGGTGAATGCCGTGTGCCAGGTTTAATACTGGTACAGGCCTCGGTACCAGTTCACCTAAGGACTTTACCTTACCTTTTTGCTGCATAAGCAACTTCATTCTCGAAATGAATTTTTCGTGGAATCGTATACCACACAGCACAAAGACTTTATGACCCGCACTTCACTTCGCCATATAACCCTTACCTTGTGTTCACCCCTGTGACATGTCACCACAATTCCACAAGGGTATGGGTCTCTGAACCCCCTCCGCTCCTTGACCTCCCCGGAATAGCACATGCGGAGACTCATTTCAACATGCATAATATAAAGGCGGGCTGTATTATAATATTTTTCATTTTAGACCTTTTATACCATACCTTCGCTTGTTTGCTTCATGTTTGGAGCCTTTACGTCTTCCTCCCCTTTTTGGACATGTGCTTAGCGATTCAGCCGCGTGACTTAGCTTAGCATTGTTTCTCTCCAGCCATTATTTAAATTTTTCACCACGAGTCATGACATTCGATACTTCACTACTCAAGGTTATCTTTAAAAATGATTAATGTTAACCATATGATCAACATTGGCTCCACCTGGGGATGGCACGTTCATCCTTGGGCGTGTCTAGAACTTCGCAGACCACCTATTAATATTCTGTGTGGAAAACACTCTTCAGCACTTTTTATTTTTCTCTTCATGATTCATCACGACACACACATCATTCAAACAAGGAAAAAAGTAGAAAACTAATGTACAGTATAATACATTAGGCTCTCTCTGCCTGAATCAAAACTGGAAGTAAGGTTTGAGGAACTGACCGTTGACAGGGGCATCGAGCAAGTCTCCCTATAAATTTCCCAACCTGAAAGTGTTGTTGCCCCCTTGTTCTACAATTTGAAAAGGTGCGAACCAGAGTGGATCAAACTTACCATGTTTCCCCCTATCATCTCTTCGAATATCCCATCTGAGCACTAAATCCCCAACCTGAAACTTCCTGTCTTTGGCATGCTTATCAAAAAGGTCCTTCATCTTCTCTTGATATTTAGTTAGCCTCTGACTTACCTGGTTCCGTGTTTCTTCTAACTCCACCAGCTGATTTATTCTCCTGGTCACATCATCGGGTTCTTCACGACTTTCTTACATGAATCAGGCTACTAGTAAGGCTAACTATATAGGGAATACTGCTACCCTCCCATATACTAATTCATATGGTGAATTCCCGGTTGCTCTCTTGCTGGTAATCCTGTTGGCCCACAGAGCGAATTTCAACTGGGAATCCCAATTTTTCTGATTTTCGTTGATAGCCTTCTTCAGTGCCCTCACCAGGGTTTTATTTGAAGACTTTGTCGGGTCATTTCCTCGTGGGTAATACGCCGTCGAGTGACCTAGCGCAATGTTATACTGTTGACGGCCCGACAAAACTTGCAGTTTCCCAAAACTCCTCATTGTCGGTCACTATCTTGGCAGGGCAGCCAAATCTGGATATGATATTTTCTTCCATGAATTTCATTACCATAGCATCGGTTGCATTCCTTGCAGGTATAGCTTCCGCCCACTTCATGAAATAATCAATGGCAGTTAATATCCACTTATGCTGACCATTTGATGGAGGATGTATTTCACCAATAAATTCAATTCCCCATTGCTGGAATGGTTCATCCATGTGAACAGGGATCATGGGCAGAGGTGCTAACTTCTGTCTTTCAGCAAACCTTTGGCATTTCTCCACCCAAGATCTTCATAGCAAACACATATCTGAGTTTCAGAACGCCGAATAAACAGTATGATTTTGTGAGTAGTGGCCCTCCAACTATAATGACCCCCACAGATTCCTTCATGAAATTTAGCCATTGTGTTTTCTACTTCATCCTCTGTGAGACACGGGAGCAGGATGCCTAAGGGATCTCGCCAATACAGCCAGCCATTGGCAACAACGTACTTCTGTGATCTCAACCTTAGTGTTCTATATTTAGCTTTGTCACAACTAGGAGGGCAGCTGAGTGTTAGAAGATACTCCATGATCTCCTTGTACCACGAGCTGATGGGATACTTCATATGTGTCTTCTGGGTAGCTATTTCTACTCCCTGCTTCTCTTCCTTCTTCTCGGACTCCTCATTTACTATCATGGACAGATTTATATCCAGAGCCTGACAGTTTGATTCGGACAAGATTTTGGCTAACCCTTATCCCTTAATTAGTTTGGTAGGGCGGATGTCTAGCTCATACTCTTTTATTTTGGCGATCCATTTCCCTCTCTTTCCTTCGCTATCTCCTTGGATAAGAATATCTTTTACAACTGTTGTAGGCACAAATGTAGTGACCTGGGATTGCAAGACATACATACAAAATGCTTTAAGGGACTTCACCAGAGCATATGCCTGCTTTTCTAATATGTTATACTTCATCTCTGCATCACAGAGCACCTGACTGAAGAAAGTGATGGGCTGCTCATACCCTTCTTCATTTTTCTGCAATAAAACTCCTGCCACAATATGAGGTGATGCAAATGAGAAGATCATGAAAGGTTTGGCATAGTCTGGTCCAGCTAACACTGGGGCTTCTGCAAAGGAATTTTTTATCTTGGAAAAGGCCTCTCGTGATTCCTAGGACCACTTTACCTCGTTATTTTTTTTTAGCATGTCAGTTATATGTCTAAATATATCTGCATAGTTAGAGATAAACCTCCTCAGAAAGTTAATGCGCCCTAGGAACACCTGCACCTCCTTTTTATTTCTGGGAAGAGAAATGCCATTTATAACTTCTACTCTCTTAGGATCTATTTTTACCCCATCTTTGGTCACAATATGTCCCAAAATCTTACCCTCTTCCAATGCAAACGATGACTTTTGTGGGTTGAGAGAGAGGCCATACCTTCTACACTTCTCGAAAGTTCTACGCAAGTGTTCAAGGTGCCCTGCATCATCTTTTCAAAACACAGTGATATCGTCTAGATATACCACCACAAACTTATCTTGCTCCCCAAAAAAGGCAATGTCCATAGCCCTTTGAAAAGTGGCCCCTGCATTAATCAACCCGAAAGGCATCCTGGCATACATAAACATACCCGATGGTGTGGTAAAGGCAGTCCTCTTCTGATCTTCTGGTAGTACAACCACCTAATTGTAACTAGAGAATCCATCCATCATCGACATTCGAGAAGATCCCACCACTTTCTGTAGGATGTCATCCATCTTCGGCAGTGGATAATTATCCTTTAAGGATGCTCGGTTTAAATTTCGGAAATCAACACACAGCCTTATTTCTCCATTCTTTTTCCAGACAGGGACTAGGTTTGCTACCCACTCAGAATACCTCAATGGCACAATGATTTTGGCCTTCAATAGTTTCTTAATTTCTTTCTCAATGGAGGGAAGCAGTAGGGGATTTATCTGTGTAAGCTTCTATTTATGTGGTTTCGCATCTCCCTTTAGTGGAATTTTATGCTGCATGATGCTGATGTCAAAGGTTTTTAGGTCCTGATAGGACCATGCAAACACATCTTTGTATGACTGGAATAATTTCTGGTAGAGTTCTTTATATTCCTCTGGGAATTTCTTAGATAATTTCACAATTTTGGGGTCAGCATCAGTACCAAGGTTAAGATATTCTACCTGATTTTCCTCTACAACTTTGTTCGGCTTCAGTGGGACATCATTCCTGTTAAACAACCTTTCTAGAGGTACTAGTCCTCGGGGTATAACGTTTCCTTTTAGTTGCAGAACTTTATGGCCAGCCACCTTTTCTTCCCATTTATTTTCTGAAATGTCCTCAGCCTCTTCTTCTTCACAAGAATCAATCTCCATGTTGGCTAATTCCCCAACTGTTTCCAGGAATATTTTCACTTGTTCTTCATCCTCGAGCACCTGCCAATTCTTGATGTTATCTAGGATTGATGGTCGATAACGTACCTCAATTTCATATCTTAGGAGAGGGTTTTGAGGTGGACGGAAAGTACTGGCAGCAACTGCAAGGGAGTCTGTCATCCTATTCTGCTCTCTGGGCATGAACTGAATATTAACTTCCAAGAAAAAAAATTCTACCAGGTCCCAAACTTCGTTCCTATAAGCCCTCAGCCTAGGATGTTTGCTTTGGCACTGATTCTTCACTTGTCTAACCACCAGTTCCGAATCTCCCAGAACCTTTAAACTCTATATGTTCATGCTTCTGGATGTCTGTAACCCTAACAGAAGTGCTTCATACTCGGCCACATTATTAGTGGCTTCATACTCTAGCTTGAAATACAATGGGACCCATTGGCCTATAGGATAAATAAATAATACTCCAACCCCATTACCTTCTCTGGAATTTTCTCCATCAAAATGAAGTGTCTAGATTCCTGCTTCATGGCTCTCAAAGGACTGCTCGGTCTTGATTTGGCAGAATGATGGTTCATGAGCATAATCTTGATCCTCCTCCAGAATCAAACAAGAGAAATCTCCCTCTTTACTATAAACTGGAGATTTAACTGAGTTGTCAGCCTTGGTAACCGTCTTGACAAATCTAGTTTCCCTGTACAACCTCCTCTCCTGGCCACCAAAAACCAGGATAGTAGCATAATTCAAGTCCAACTTGATTGACCCACCGATTTTAGTCCCCCAAGACCTTGACAGCAGCATGCCAAAGCGAGCTGGGATGTCAGCCACCACAATGTCCATCACCACACTTTTTGCTAGGATATGGGCCAAATTGACCACCAAATCCTTGATCATACCCAGGCATTTTACTCTTTTGGAATCAAAAGAATAGAGATCCTTGTATGGACAGGTGATTTGTAGTCCTAGTTGTTCCATGACTGACAGGGGAAGTAGGTTATGGGAAGCTCCTGAATCTAACATACAGTTATGTAACAGCAAGTCATGAATTACTAAGGACACATAAAATGGGGGAGTAGAGGCATCTAATTCCTTGACATGTGGGCCAAATAAAACCATGGGTCTTTCTTCTTGAAGTTTCAGATTATCTGGAATATGTGCTACTTCTCGGGGAAGCATAAAGGATGTGACCTGAGACTGATATGCAAGCTGCTTCAAAAATTCGGTCAAGGGAACTGGGATTTTGACCTTCTCAAGCTCCTTTTGTAAACTGAAGGCAGGAGAGGACTTATCTACTAAAATCTCTTTTGACTCTTTGCTTTGGACAAGGGGTTTGACTTCTTTTGTGACTGACTTGACATTAGGGGGAGTAAAAACTTGTGAAGAGGAAGGAATTTGATCAGCAGACTGCAAGGATTTGTTAAGAGGCCTCTTACCTTTGTCTGTGGTCTTTTGAGCTGTTGTCTCCCTCTGAGCAGATGCTTCCTTCTGAGGTGTATCTTCCTCCTAATCCTGAGTGCGAGTTCTTTTCCTAGAATATCTGAGGTCATATCTTCTATTAAATTGTGCTTGCATGAAATCGACAAACTGCTTGCAGTAGTCATCGGTCTCAGGATCTTCAATGCTTTCATTGACTTTTTCTTCCTCATGTGATGGCATCTCCGCTTCATCACTTCCCTGTAGGGGACATTCTACTTCATCACTATTTGAAAAAGCAAGGTATGCCTCCTCTTGCTTATAAGAGGTGTCTTCGGTGGGACCATCTACCTGACCTTCCAAGTACAGAGGGTGTGGTAACTGATCTTGTTTCTCCTTCTGTTCCCTTTGCAGTATCTGCAAGGGTGGTTTTCTGTACTGAGGGTTGTAACCCCTGTTTGGAGCATTCTGAAAATTCTTGGAGGATGAATTCTTGGCCTCTAGTTCAAGTTTGACTAGCTTACTTGAAATATTCTTAATCCTTTTTTTTATTTCCTCAATTCTATCATTAGCTGAGTCTCTGTCTTGGTTAGAGGTAGATACCTCTTCTTTGCCCTTTCTTGTAGCATCTAATTCTGATTTTCTCTTTGATTTACCAGTGGAGGCAAAATTTGCCTCCAACTCTAGTGCATCTGTTTGAGCATCATCCAGGGTGGCAGGTTTTCTTTCTCTCAGAGAGAAACCAAATTCTGAGTCAAAAGCTGCTACGAAAACAAATTTAGCAGCGATTTGATGAGGTTTCATATCAGCAGGAAGGCTCAAATACAATTTGTTAAATCTCTTAATGAACTCAGACACCCCTTCATTATGTCTTTTCTTGAGTGTGTTAAACTCAGTAAGAAAATGTCCATGATCTTTCTTCTCCCCCCATTTTCTAAGAAAAGCATCTTCCATTCCTTCCCAAGTGGTGATGGAACGGTCTCCCAATGTATTAAACCACTTTCTGGCTTCGCCATCAAGAGATTGAACGAAATTCTTAAGACTACATCTATATTCTCCACATTAAAGTTCTCTACAAAAGAACAGAAGACCTCAAGATGTTTTTGAGCTTCAATCTCATTTTCCCCATTGAAACGAGGTAATATCTTCAGATAGTCTTGTGGCATATCATTCAACACTTGAGGTAATTCCAGTGGGGCATACTTATTCAACAAGAAGCCAGGAACATTAGCCATTGGGGGAGGTGGAGGTATTGCAAGAGTTTGATGTGTAAAAGGAGGAGGAGGAGGGGGTGGAAGTGAAGTATGAATGACAATAGGAATGTATTAGACAGCAGCTTGAGGTGTTGACGGGAACAACGGGTTGTTAATAGCAGATACTTCGGTGACTTCTTTGAACTTTTCGACTTCAGGAGTAGGGTGAAGGGTGTAATATGTGGTATCCCTTGACTTAGCTTCGTATTTGATTCGGACACCTCCCCGAGGTGGACTATCTAAGTAGTAATCGGTATCTTCCACAGTGGAGTCAGGACCTTTCACTTGGGAAATTTGAGAGGAGGAGGATGGAAAGTCTTCTAAAGAGAATTCAGGGATCTCAGTATGGGCTGGTTGACTTTCCCTCCAACTCCTTTTATGTAGGATCTTCTCTGGGTCAGACACATAAGGTGTCTTTGGCTGAGACGTATCTGACCTCAGGTGTGGCTTACGAGGAGCCAGGACTGCAAGTAAATTTATCTGATAAATGAATGTGGAGTCACCAAGGTGAGGGATCTACAACTCTCAAATCTCCATGCTCACCTATTTGAAGAGTGAATAAGGTTTTGTCGAGGCCCAGGGATTTAAATTCTCTCAACTTCGATCCCCGGCAACGGTGCCAGAAAGATGTTGTCAACCCTAGATAAAACCTTGAGTTGTGAAATACCAGTGCCTAGGACATATTTTATAGCAAGGAGCATATGATATAACAAAGATAGTTATTAGAACAAGGCTCTTTTGCTATTTCAATTTTAACAAGAAAGCTCAATGTAGATGGAACTAGAATACTCATAAAGTCAGCATAATGAAAGGAACACAGCAGAGGCAAGAAGTGAATCTTCAATATAAATGTATCAGACAATTCAAAGACCGCTTTCTATAAGGAGGGCTGGATTCTAAAAACGCTTTACAGAGGTGAAAAATCAGACGACATTTTCGGTGTATGAAATATAGAAGAAATATTAACCAATAATGAGATGAAATCCCAGAAACCAATCTAAACATGAGATGGGCTTATGATAATAAGAATACATACATGTCCATAGCTTTTAAAAATAACATCCCATAGCACTTAATATAGAAGAATCGTGGATGAAGTTGAAAATGAAACAGCATATCATGACTGAGCTATACTTAAAGTGCTAGATAGGTTTAGCATGAGTATCAATTGTGATAAATTCATACCGGAGACTTCGATGGGCAATCGCATTCGAGGCATGATAGAAAGAATGGAAACAATCAGAAATAGTGACTAAACTATAACACATAGGAAAGATTTACAAACTGTAAAGCACCAAGACCAGAATCCTCATTAAAGATAGAACTCCTCGTCATTGAAACCCAAAGGGCTCTTTGCATTCATATTAAAGCTTCAACAAAATGCATACAAAAACTCTTTCACAGTATGTTCTTTTTAGAAAATCTGGAACCTTGTTTTTCTCTTTAGTTGCTGCTTATATAGAAGCCTCAGAAACATGAGCGAGAAGATATTTTTGGGAAAAATATCTTCCTCGCGTGCTAGTAATCAGTTGGAGGTCTCCATAAAAAATAACCAAAATTCATGATGAGGAATAGGGGCATCTCATCATTTATAGTTAGGCTCACGGCCGTTTTAAACAAAATATTAAACAACGGTTTTGACAGAAAGTAAAATGCAGTAGTGGAATGTGAATTCCACTCAAAATTTAAAGGTAAAAAACTAGAGTGAAAATAAAAGGCCACTAGGGCCGAATCATGAATTGACAATATTCACTGACGAGATGGAGTTGATGCGGTCACTGACACAGGTGGTGGAACGTTGGCTGATGAGCTGGTGACCAGGATGGCATACCAAGTGCATCTTTGCTGACTATCTACTGCGGGTTCGGGCATTGATGCGAATCCTTCCACCTTGATATAAGCTTTGGTGAGGTCGTCGAAATTCGCATCGATGTGGATTTTGTGCTTTACCGGATGGAGGAGAGAAAATTCTTGGCAGAGCGACGAAACAATGGTCTCAGCTTTTAACCGGGTGGTTTTATCTGAAAGTAAATCTGTTTAGTCCATCTCTTCCTTCAGACATGCTTCGTACCCTGATAATGGCTGTAGCATGGTAGGAGTAGTAGGATCCCCCGGCAGTGGCGGGGGTCCCGGCCGTGTGATCTCGGCCCAAGCCTGCCTCAGCCGATCCATCGTGCAGCCCTGCACCTTTCAGGTCCTTGGGCTTCCATGGTGCGGAATGAACTCTTCATCAGTATCTTTTACATTCGCCGTGCCTCATGTGAGCTGCTGCCGCCTGCTGCCCGCCTTATCCACGTCATCGAGACATGACCCTTTCAAGAAGATATAGCACGGCATGTTTGAGCTGCTGCTGGATGCTGTTAATATTTCCACTCATGAATCTTTCTTCGGAGATAAGCACGATTATTTTACCCTCTTCATGACTCTTGAGGAGAATCCCAATGCCCTTTCACCGGCCATGATAGTTTTAAAACACGATTATTCATACAGCTTTACTGAGGGTGATGTTACCCTTCGAAGCGGCTATTGCGAATCGTTGATGGGTCTTCTGCCTGATTAAACTTTCCTTCTTTCCTGCTCAATTTCCTTATGCATAGCCTCTATCTTTCTGGAATTTTCAGCCAAGGCAGTTTCCAGCTCAGTGATTATTAGCCTTGTGGTGGAAACCTGCTTCTCTAGTGTATCATTTGTAGCCATCGCTGTAGTCAGCTGCTCAGACAACGAACTAGTTTTCGGTTGGGCTGGAGGTGGTGAACGATGGGGAGGGCATGTCTTGAATTGAAAATAAAAGGGCCAATAGTAATGGGAAGTTTCAGGATGAAACCTTTCTTTGTAGGGACGAAGTGGAGTTGGTCAGATTTCAGGGTCTGTCGAATGTAATCCAGAGCATAAATTCGTTGAGCAGGGAACACAAGCAACTGATAGGGGGGAATATCGGCTCCATAAACCCGAATTTCAGTGTAATTGTCATATAGGTACCAATCCCTAGTACTTTGGGTTTTACTAGCTTGTAACCAGCTCTTCATCTCAGGAAAAACCTTAGGTGAGGGAGAGTCATGGATGATAGTGTAGGTAATAGGCATAAACTCATTTAGAAATATGGAATAACCCACCCCATTTGGTAACTGGTGTGTTGCAAAGCTTCAGTCGAAAACTGGTCGGGGTTGAGAATTTACCTTATATACCCTATCTAAACCCAAACCCTCGAACTTATCAGCATGTTGATATAGGAAGAGGTAGAAGACCATGGAACAAAAGCGGAAGTGAATAATTTATGAGAGCTCTTGGAATTGGGTCTGAATGTTAGAAGCTAGGAAACCAGGGATATCTAGAACTGCCCCCGTTTGAGACATTAACCGTCAGAAAGAGACACATGCCCTAGAAATTTCCCCCAAACCGCCTACACCTAATAGACCTACAATGAGAGAGAGGATGGGCTGCACTTCTTCTTTGAACAAGCTCAAAGGGAAAGGTTCTGCGGAAGGAAGAGACGTGGCCTGGTTGTTGGTTATAGAGGAAATGAAGTCTCTTTGTTGTTCCCATGGCAATTTAGCAAACTGAGGGGTTAAAGTCATTTCACTGAAACTGGTATAACTCGCACTAGGGGGAAAGTGAAGGGCTTGTCTGATAATGTCGGGAGAAAGAGAAAAAATCCTATTCCCTTGAGTCGAGATAAACGTGCCTCGACGTTCGTTGTAGGCATCTCTGAGCCAGCAAATAAACTCGACCACATGATAGACTGGAGGGGTAATTTGATGGTATAGACCTGATAAAACCACTCGATATCGATCCCTATTCTCGACATGTCATCTAAAAAGCTTAGGTTTGATACTGCTAATGTGAAAAGTGTATTGCGCATCACAGATTTCGGCTTGCAAGTCTAGGAAGGGCTCAAACCCATGAGGGTTTCTGGTTTCACGGACCTGAGGGGTCTCTAGTTCTATTTTCTTGGGGGTGACCTTTCCCATGACTGATAAAAAACACTTTTTTTTAAAAAACAAAAGGAAACTAGAGGGGGTATGCGGGATGGAATACCTGTGCAGTGGGAAATCTGCTCGGGAAAACGACGCGGGGGTACTGACAGTGACCGGGTGGACCTGGCACTGGGCTACCACCTTAGTTTATACCGTAGCCGGATACCTGAAAAGTTTACTGTAGTAAAATACGGGGGACTGTTATATAGAACTGAGGATGGTTTGGCAAAAGGCGGAATGGTGATGTAAGTGGGGTGAGCGTTGTAAGGACACTGACAATGGAGCACACAGCACGTAGGGATTGGGAATTCAACTGCAGGTGGGTGAATGACGCGTGTCGGGTTTAATATTGGTACGGGCCTCGTTACCGGTTCACCTATGTACTTACCTTACCTTTATGCCGCATAGGCAACTTGGTTCTCGAAACGTATTCCTCGTGGAATTGTAAAATACATAGCATGAAGAATTTAGGGCCTGCACTTCACTTCGCCATATAAACTTTACCTTGTGTCCACCCCTGTGACACGTCACCACAATTCCGCTGGGGTATGGGTCTCTCACCCTCCTCCGCTCCTTGACCCCCTCAGAATAGCACATGCGGAGAATCATTTCAATGTGCATAATATAAAGGCGGGATGTATTATAATATTTTCGTTTTAGACCTTTTATACCATACCTTCGCTTGTTTGCTTTATGTTCGGAGCCTTTACGTCTTCCTCCCCTTTTTGGACATGTGCTTAGTTATTTAGCCACGTGACTTAGCTTAGCATCGTTTCTCTCTGGCCATTATTAAAATTTTCACCACGAGTCATGACATTCGATACTTGGCTACTCAAGGTTATCTTTAAAAATGACTAATGTTAACCAT